>OX328124.1:83374922-83670134 GCA_946811695.1 Gonocerus acuteangulatus
GAATGTGCATTTAATGACATAATGTCTGCTTAATAACCTGGATCAAAATTTAAATCAAAAGCTTCTTCTAATAAGACATGCATTTTCCCAGAGGAGAAAGAATATAAGCAGAAGAAGATGCTTCTAAGAAAAATTACAAACCCATTGCCATTTTCCCAACTTAGCGTTCTTACTTTTTTCTAAAACGGTCACATAAAAATAATAGTCTATAAATATTCAATTTTATGTATAAAAAAAAGTGGACAACTGAACATATTTTGCTATTACTTGAAACAGAAGTCAGCTGGATGGGCATAATATTTCCTTAAATTTCCATGAACAGGAGGAGTAGCACAGAATGTAACGTCTGGGCATAAATGATATCTCCCTTCTTTACAAAATGAACAAAACCGACATGGTACTCCTGGCTCAATTGCAACTCTGTCACCTTTCAAAAAAATAAATTTATTCACACAATTAGAAACATTTAGTAGACATTATTTTATTTTATTAAAATCCCTTATGTAAAATTGATTTCAACTTATTAATAATTAATGTTGTACCTCTACCCCAGACATTGTTGTAATTCTGAATTATAAAAATATGTAACATTCTGATAACAGCAGAGAAAATTTTTCTGAGGAAAAATATATAAACAAGGAGCCTCTGATTTTCAGATTCTACACTGCGCTTTAAGAGCAACTTAACAAATTTGTGAAGTATCCCCACAAAGAATCTATAAAATGTCTACAATAACGATTCCAAATCTACAGCTTTGAGGCATGTGCACATAAAATCACCTTATAAAGCAAAATCCTTGATCTTTGTAATGTGAGGTAATTATATATATATATCTGTGATGTATGCAGCGTTATTTGTGGAGTTCTCGATTTCGTAGAAGGTAGAAAAATAATGTCTCTCCACTGTTTTTCAAAGTATTTATTAGCAAAAGCTTTTCGAGAACATGGTTCTCATCGTCAGTGCATCTATTACTCCACCGGTAGTACTGCTAACAGCCTCTCCGAACAGGTGTGAGGTAATGACCTCACACCTGTTCGGAGAGGCTGTTAGCAGTACTACCGGTGGAGTAATAGATGCACTGACGATGAGAACCATGTTCTCGAAAAGCTTTTGCTAATAAATACTTTGAAAAACAGTGGAGAGACATTATTTTTCTACCTTCTACGATATATATATATATATATACATACACACACACATATATATATATATATATATATATATATATATATATATATATATATATTAGTCATGTAACAGGCCACAAGGGCCCAGAGGAGCAGATACTTATGGTTTTTATACTCTGAACAAACATTAAGAAAATGAAAATTTATTATTAGATCTTTCTTTTCCTTTTGTTGCCTTTAAAAGTCTGTTGCATTGGTAGGACTAGTCATCTTTTTTGAAACTTTATGTGTATTTTTACTGTAGTCCATTAAGATTGAACAAACTAATTCCGATTTTGCTAGACGTGGATTGATTTTATCAGATAGAATATTCTCCAAATGTTTATTATAATTTAAAATAAATATGAATAAATACTTTTCATTCTACTGTAGGAACACATTTGTTACAGTGAGCTTGCATATTTTATCAAAAAAATCAGTCCCGTAACAGGCCACAAGGGCCCAGAGGGGCAGATACTGTAGAGGTATCTGATTCTTGACCATACGGCACACTAGGGAGATACGTGGTCAACACTATGCTCCGACCGCCTGATTTTCCCCTTGGCTGCTTCGACTGCTAGAGTCATTAGCAACCAAGGTACCCATTATTAATTAAATTAATTAAAGGCTGGGTGAGCCTAGGGACGATCTGGGACCCCAAATCCAACCCTCGAACGGCAGAACTAGAAGAAAAGATTGCATGTTTTATAGTTATTGTATATAAATAATTTTTTTGAAAGAAAACGGAAGATTGCAAGAGATTAAAACAAATAAAATAGTAAATATTTTAATAGTATGTAATATTGGTACTTTAAGAAAATGTTTTAAAATTAATGCTTGAACTTTCTTAATTCTTAACAGTATAAGATAATAGAATGGATGGTTGATTGGGCTACAAGCCATCATTTAGGCATTTGTTTCAGTTCAAATTAATCAACCAAAGTAACTACCAAATAACCTAATGGCTAGAATCAAAGAACTGAGTTAAAAATTTAATTTTTTAAATAATTACATTTTTTTCCTACCTATTTTGAGATTCTTTACTTTAGCTCCTACTTTGACCACTGTGCCACTTGCTTCATGACCCATTATCATTGGATCAGTTACAATAAAATCTGCAATTCTTCCCTTTTCCACATAGTGCACATCTGAACCGCAGATGCCAACGGATCCCATCTGCAATAGCACTTCTGAAAGAGTAAATCAAATAGTAGGCTTAAAAAAAATACTCAAATTTTATTTGCATTTAATAAAAATCAGAGGTTGCATGTCGATTATTTCATTATGAAAGAGGAAAGTATTTGGGTCAAAACTGAATAGATTGGGTTGAGCATTTTACTATTTCCGATTTTTTTATTATTTGAAATCAGAATTGAATTCTTTTTTTGCTCTATTATTACAGCCAGATTTTGATTGTGAATGAATGTATCTTTTATTTTGTTATAAAACATGGATTATATTAACATCTTAATAATGAAATGTTTGATAATTCTTTCAAAAATTGAATTAAATTTGATTTATTAAATAAATTAAATGTGATTTATAACACTATCCAAATGTTTTATAAATACTCGTATATGCACACAAATGCCCTATAACTGGATTTTTTTTTTTTTTGTTTTTTTGGGTGCATTGTTGAAGAGTTATCCAGTTGAAAAGGACAAAACAAGTGTGGAAAAAGTGTTCTTTTTTTCCAAAATTATAGAATTTCAAGAGTGGATATCTCGAAAACTAAAGATATCTTGAAAAACTTGATTGAGTGGAACTTTTAGCAAATTTAATCAGCTTTTATTTGTTATAGAATGGTCATGTCACTGGGACGCAGCCCCCGTCACCCCGGCCCAAAGGCTACGGGTGGGGACTTTTGATATGATGACCTCCTAACTAGCCCAAACAAAGTTAGAAAGTCAAAAATTGTGTTCCAAACATTTCCATCTATAACTGCTAATTGCCTGGACTGCATAGTCAAATGAAAACTGCTTTATCAAACCATGCTCTATAAACCACCATCAATAACTAAGAAGTCAGTTTTATATAAAAAAATAGTTTTGTTTGAAAGCTATTAGTTTCAGATGCATCCCTTTAAAAAGAAGCCCATACACCAGAAACGGGTCAAGGAAATAAAGATTGTTATTAGTACACTTTAACAAAGGACCATTTTTGGTACCAGTTAGGCATATTGAAGATTTGAAATAATTTTTCATGGATCAAACTTTGACAATTATATTCTTTCTATATCTGTTAAAAGAAAATTGTATTGAATAGGTTGTGGCATAAGCATAAAAATCAAAAGAAAGATGGCATTTAATATATATATATATAAATAAATACTAGCTGACTACTCATGCTTCGTCACAGAAAATAAGCAGTTATTTTATTGTGTTAAATAATGTATCATCAAATTTAACGCTACTCTTTAATTTTGTGTAATTTATTATTGCACGGTTCCCGTCATACTATTTGTTATTCATCGATTGATAAGTAATCAAAGTATAATGTTTCTTGACACTAGGGCACTCCGGACCAGAATCAACAAAGAGATAACTTAGAGATATCCCGTTATCTATAGGTTACCAGCAATATAAGTTTAACACTTACCCGTAGAAATTCGTTGTCAATAATAAATGGATGGTAAAATTAAAAAAATGTCATTTGGAAACACCCATTATATTTGCGAGCATTACCAAGAATTGTTGTGACTGGGGATGTCGATGGGTGAGGAGGCTGTGCAAGGGTTCGGGATATTATTACCTCGGATGGACCATCACCAGGAAAACTCTATGGAGGACAAGTTGAAATGAACCTCAATTAAAATGGTGATTTTATCCCTCATAGCGTAAACTCTATGAGGAACAGTTAATTTCTAGTAATTCAAGGACTGCCATCATAGTTGAAATTAACCGCATTAAAAAATAATACTATGAAATAGATACAGTATGGTAACAGCTGTTCTGTTATCGTCCTAGCAACGCATTCTGCCTAGGCGAGCATGCTCTCTTTAAAACTAAAAATTCAAACCCGTCTAAAAATACTTAAAAATTTGAATATCAAAAAAACCTTTCTCAGCGAGTGTTTACATCCCAAAGGGAGTGGCCATACAAAATTTCAATTTTTTCTGTCACGTGGTTTGGGCTGGGCAATGATAGTGAGTCAGTAAGTGAAAGAGTGGTATTTGACAAATATATAGTAGATGTAATATATTAGCTAGTTGTAATGGAAAGTTTAGACGATTTCAGTAAAGAGTAAAGTTCACTTCATTTGCCTCTTTGATGTGTTTTTTTTAAGGCCTCCATTTCCTCCAAAAGCAATTTCACTGTCCATATTCTCTGACCCAAATTATATTGGGAAAATGCTTTATTTTATGATATAGTTATAATGAGCTCATGGTAATGATCAAGGCTGAGGACTAACTTCTTGCACTGAAGATGGTGGATGGAAATGCTGAATGAGCTTAGTGCTAAAAATTAAAATATTTTTTGAGAGAAATGACATTATTAATTTCTCCTGAACATAGTCGTTCACCTCCTTATGTCCTTTCGATTTTATCTTAGGTAAAATAATACGCTTCCCGAATTTAACTATCAACTACAAACATTAATAAGCATTGAAATACAATAGAGTCAATTAATAAATGCATTGGTTAGAAGCTACTAGTTTCATTCAACAGAATGGATTAATAAAAAATATTATTTATGCACCACTCTGAGCAAGAAATTTTACTTACCATCATCTTTTGGCTCAGGAATAGGTGTGTCTTCCTGAAAAGTAAAAATATGTATAAGAGTAATAATAACTACATAAATATATATGTGCTTGTGTGTACTGAGAAAAATAGATAGTTAGGAAGTTGTTAATTAAAGATGCCTTAATAGCCTATAACTAAATAATTCCATGGCTCTTATCAGGCATACTACGACTATGAATGAATGAATATATGTGTGTGTATATAAATATATATATATATATATATATATATATATATATATATATATACTTATATATATACTTATATACACATACATATATATTCATAGTTGTAGTATGCCTGATAAGAGCCATGGAATTATTTAATAATTTATATATATGTGTGTGTGTGTATTCATAATCATATATAAACATATATATGTACACATGTGTATATAAATTCATTCATAACCATAGTATGCACAAATTTTTGGTTTGGAAGTATTTATTACTCACAGGCTATTGAGATATCTTCAATTTTATGTATATATATATATATATATATATATATATATATATATATATATATACATATATATTCATAGTTGTAGTATGCCTGATAAGAGCCATGGAATTATTTAATAATTTATATATATACAGTGGCGGAAAAAAGTATTTGCACTTCACTTTTTTATGAATAATTGAGTACAGGGAAACAAAAAACTTCACTTTACTGTACAAAAATAAAAAGTACATTTATCAAGAACTAAAATAAACCTCTTTATGAAAAATAATAATGATTCATAACTTAAAAAAAAATGAAAACTTTAAAAGTGCTTGGAAAAAAGTATTTGCACACTTCCATATTTACAATTGAAAACTGTACTTCTCAAGCTTTAATATTTTGTCAAGAGGCCATTTGCGCCAATAATTGCCTCTAGACGTCTGGGCATTGATTGAACTAGGTTTTTAATTAAATCTAGGCTAATTTTTTCCCATTCCTGAGCAAGAAGTTGTTTAAGAAGATGTGTTCCAGTGATATGGAATTTTCTGATATTTTGATCAAGCGTAAGCCATAAATTTTCAATTATGTTTTTATCTGGTGACTGGGGAGGAGTGTGGAGCTGTTGGGGGACGTTAAATATCAAACACTCCTTTGTTATCCTCAGAGTATGTTTTGGATCGTTGTCCTGCTGGAATACGTACAGATTCTGGGCTCCAATTTTTTCGACACTACTACGCAAATTATGGCCCAAAATGATCATGTAGCCTTGTGCATTTAAATTACCTTCGATACTCACTCCATGATAGGAAACACACCCCCAAACCATAACATGACCTCCACCATGCTTTACAGTCACTGAAACATTTTGCTTCTTTAGGTCTTCACTGCGACGTCTCCAAATCGTCTTCCGACCATCTGAACCAAACAAATTAAATTTGCTTTCGTCAGAAAACACATTTTCCCAAAAGCTTAAAAGTTTCTGTACGTATTCCCTAGCAAAAGCAAGCCGTTTTTTGCGGTGAGTTTCACTGATGTATGGCTTCTTTCTTGGTACTCTACCGTGAAGCCCTTCCGAATGCAGGGAATATCTTATTGCTCTGTCACTAACCTGGACTCGAGATGTTGATTGGACCATGGCAGCCAGCTCTCGAGAACTTATCCTGGGTTTTATAAGGACTTCATTTTAGCGCGGTTACTCCCTATCTCCATAGGGAGAACCCGCTTATGAGGTTGACCTCACGACGCAATCCAGAAGTGCCGACTAGAAACTTTCACGTTTCAGACCCTATAGATCACGAAAATATAGGTGGCCCAAATTTGTATATATATATATATATATATATATATATATATATATATATATATATATATATATATATATGTATATATTTATATATATGCTTGTCTGTTCGCCCTCTATCAAGTTCAAAAATGGCCCAATTTTGATGAAATTTCGTACAAAAATCTGTCTTCTAATTTGAAAGGTCAAGTTCGTTAACCAGCAGAATCCGCCCACGGGAAGATCGTGTTTGGGGCGAAATTAGCACAAAAAAAATCGTAACGCTTACGTTTTTGAGTGAATATGCTTGCAGGTACTTGTTTTATAAGTTTCTTAACATAGGAAAACGAATGAAACCATTTTCAAGGCGATATCTGCAACCGTTCCTGAGAAAAGTGGAATCAATGTTTTTGTAAGTCATTATTTTTTTGTGGGTACTTAGAATCGCGGGATTCAATTGAAATATTTTCTACATCTTGGAAATTAATACCAACTAAGATGTTTAAATTTTGATTATATTTGGAGTTAAGAAAGTATGCGAAAAAAAATATTTTATTAATTGACATGAAAAGTTTTCGGATCTTCATACATTTTTCGTAAATATCTCGATAACGGTAGGGAAATCGTGGTAAGTGGAAGGTAACCATTCGAATGCTTATTAAATTCTCTACAAAAAAGGTTCTGAAGCAATATTCGATGTAGCAACGTCAATCAGGGATATAAGCTCTTAAATCTTAAAAAGTGTTTGTTTTGTTGTTTTGAAAGGGTTTATCTGACTTTTTAGTTGGTTGTTTTAGCGCGGTTCCTCCCTCCCCCATAGGGAGGAACACCGCTTATAAGGTTGATACAATGAAACAATCCGGAAGTGCCGACAAGAAAATTTCGCGTTTCAGAACCCCTAGAGACCGAAAATAACGGTGGTTCAAATTTGTATATATATATATATATATATATATATATATATATATATATATATTTGTCTGTTCGCTCATTTCTGGCTTTCCTGATGGTCCGATTTTGATGAAATTTGGTACACAAATCTGTCGTCCAATTTGAAAGGTCAAGTTCGTTAACCAGCAAAATCCGCCCACTGGAAGATGGCGTTTGGGGCGAAATTCGCGCAAAAAAAATCGTAACGCTTACGTTTTTGAGTTCATAAGCTTGTAAGTACTCTTTTTATAGGCTTCTTGGGCGAGGAAAACGAATGGAACCATTTTCAAGGCGATAGCTTTAACCGTTGTCGAGAAAACTGAAAAATAATTTTTGAATGCCGTTTTTGGTTTGGGTACTTAGAATCATGGGATTCAGTTGAAACATTTACTGCATCTTCTACTTTCATTAAAACTAATATCTTGAAATTTTGGTTGCGTTTGGAGTTAAGAAAGGGTTAGAATAAAATATTTTATTAACAGACATAAAAAAGTTTTGGTAACTTTGTATACTTTCCTTTATATCTCAAAAAAGGTTGAGAATTTGGGAAACTGAAGAATACCATTAGAAAGCTTACTAAATGCTCTACAAAAAAGGTTCTAATGAAAGTTTTGATTAGGCGGTGTCAATCGGAGAAATAAGTGCTTAAAACTTTAAAGTAATTGTTTTCGCTTATTCGAACTGTTCTTTTTGTCTTTGATTTTGATACTTAAAATTATGGGATTCAGTTGAAACATTTTCTGCATGTTTGAATTTCATCAACACTAATATGTTAAAATTTCGGTTACGTTTGGAGCTAAGGAAGGATTAGAATAAAATATTTTATTAACAGACATGAAATGTTTTGGGAACTTCGTATACATTCCCTAATATCTCGAAGACGGTTAGGAATATTGGTGAACGGAGGGTTACCATGCGAAAGCTTACTAAATGTTCTACAAAAAAAGATTCTGAAACAATTTTTGATTAGGCTATGTCAATCGGAGAAATAAGTGCTTAAACTTTGAAGTAATTGATTTCGTTTATTCGAACGGTTCATTTTGTTTGTTTTTATTCCTTGTTATTTTTTAATTGCTTAAAGTTGGATAATGTATTTGACAATAAAACAGATTAATTAAAATAAGAAAAACAATTCATTGTTAAAAATATATCAGGCTGTACCGTATGAAATGTCAGTTTTGGATTTGTCGATTTCCTTCAAATGTCTTGAAACTGTCGAGGCTCCTACTCCGAGTTCTTTGGCATATTCCCTAGTGTTTTTAATTGCTTATAGTAGCCAAATGTATTTGTCAATAAAACAGGATACGTATAATTAGAATCAATATTTTGTTTCTTAGAATTCGAAGATGCCGTATGAATATCTAGATTACAGTACTGGTGTTGATTTCGTTCTTTAGAATTATTCTTGGTATTCCCTATTTTCATCTGTTACCCATAGTTTTTTATTGTTAGTAGGTTTTTCTTATTGATTATAGAATATAAATCTATTTGGCTATAAAACAGGATACGTAAAATTAGTGACAATATTTCGAAGATTTCTGAGCGAAATACTTTTAAGATTTTCTACCACCACGAACGGCTTTTTTCCTCTATTTTTATCCACTCGATAGGCTTTATTTTGCATATTATTCTATATAAGTTTTATTCAGCAGGGGATTCAGATGAAATGTCGTATTTTTGCTGTGGATTTTAAATACGATGTATCTAAGATTGGATAACATTAGCGAGTCTACATAGTTAAGAACTGACGACGGAGGATTACTTCTTGCTATGATTTAGTCTACATATGTATATTAAGTCCTAAATCCAAAAAATAAACTTCACAACGGTTAGATACTATGAGCGAATATGGCGGTTCAATGCCCGTAGAAGCAGAAGGTCCGCAGGAAATTTACCTGCTAAGAGTTAATCCTCAAGAGCTGTAAATATACCCCAGGTATCTGCCGACACAAATACAAAGCCTAGGCGGAGAGCACCCCAAAAACACAGATCCAAACATAGGTTATATACTAAATATTCATAAAGACTACTTAGTTGTAAACCGATTCATCAATTAGCAATCAATAGTTTTCAACAAAGGTTATATACTAAATATTGATAAAAAGTATTTAATTAGAAAAAAAAAACAATATTCCACAAGACTTGTTTTTGGTCCATTTGTATCTTCTCCATAGACTTAATTAGGTATATTATTCTATTGTAGTTGGGCAACTAAACTTTGTTTTATTTTGTTAAATAAAGTTTTTTTTCTTGACTTGTTATTCGTCAAGACTTTTATTTGTCCTTGTGTATTTACTAGATAGGTTTTATTCGGCATATTATTCTATATAGGCTAAATTAGGCAGGGTATTCTACTCAATCTTGTGTACTTCTTCTTGATCCTTCTGTACATGGGCGTATATAAAAACAATTTCGGGGGGGGGCTGAGACCATTTCCAGGGTATGGAATACTAAATATTTAGAGCTTGGAATAGTTTTAGGCAACTAAAACGCTATTACACGTAAAATAAAATATGTTTTATGAACTAAGTGATCTTATTTAATTTTCTTTTAAGGGTTTTACGAGAAGTTTTTATCATCAATTCAAAATTTCGGGAGGGGCTGCAGCCCCCTCAGCCCCCCCCCCTCCACTTCATATACGCCCATGCTTCTGTATCCACTAGAAAGGCTTTATTAGGCATATTTTGTATTGATTTATAGAGCTTTGCTTTAGAATGAGAGCCAGATTCTGTAATTTCCGCTTCTGTGTAAAAGTTAGCTACTGTCGGTGTCCCTGACGCCTGAATATCACTTTTATTCGAGATGTTCGAGAGGATTTTGACAATTTTCACGAGATATATAAAAAAAATAAGTTTATCTCTTTTCTAAGCTTATCAAATGACACTAGGGACATGAACGGAACCGCGCTAAGATGCTGCAGTTCCTGCGAGTCGGACTTTTTTGTTTTAAATTGCATTTATCAGTAAAATTAGTATTGTAGTAAAATAAGCTAAGAAACGGTGAAAGGTATTGGTAATAAGTTTGGAGTGGCTGTGGTAATCAAGATGGCTGTGGTTAATCATGATGACTATACATAGTTTGTTTTGAATTCTCCTATCTATGTAACCTTCCTCATAGCCTCCAACTGAAGTTATCATTTTTTCTTATTTTATAGAAAGATTTAACCCACGCCAGAATGGAATTTTATTCGCCATGAAGCACATATTTACAGTTGATTATAACAGTAAAACGAATTTGCTAGTAAAACAAGATAGTTAAAATGACAACGAATTTTTGGTTGTTTAGAATAGAGCCTTCTCAGCAGTAGTCGAAGAGTAAGTACGTTTTCAGTACATAATGTAATTAACTTATACAGATTAAGAATTATCCGCTTCTGTGTAAGTTTGCTACTGTCAGTTTCCTGTGATTTATGATGCTAATCTATTCCATTTCTTCGAGACGTACGTAACCGCGCTAAGATGACGCAGTTCCTGCGAGTCGGACTTTTTAATTTTCCTTTTCAACCTTTCAGTTAATGTTTTTGGGCGCTCTTTACGCTTAAGGTTTTCGGTTGTACCAATTTCCTCATACCTTTTTCTGACATATCTGATGGTAGAAAAATTCACCCCTAAGAAATCAGCGATTTGGCGATATGTTTTTTGCTGATTCCTCAGTAAAACAATTTTTTCACGCGTCGCCGAACTCAATTCAGAGGTATTGGGCATGATAATAGACTATTGTCTGAAGCAAACTGATTGAAATACTAGAGAATAATAATAATGTAGGATTAGTGATAAATTCAGGAACAAACGAGTGGACCCACAAGGATTAATGAAAAGGTTAACTGACAATCTGAGTCATAGTAGACCAAATGTGCAAATACTTTTTTCCAAGCACTTTTAAAGTTTTAATTTTTTGTTAAGTTATGAATCATTATTATTTTTTATAAAGAGGTTTATTTTAGTTCTTGATAAATGTATTTTTTATTTTTGTACAGTAAAGTGAAGTTTTTTGTTTCCCTGTACTCAATTATTCATACAAATGTGAAGTGCAAATACTTTTTTTCCGCCACTGTATATATATAGGGGAAGGTGTTGTACCTTTGACCACTTTGCACAATTTAATTTTTTTTTAACTTGAATGTTAAGGCTACGTTATTTTTTTTTATTTCATTGTAATTAACATTCTATTGCTTATCATATTTAATTTTTTCAAGGTTCTAGCTTCACATTTAATATTTTTAATTAATTTAAAAAAATATATTCGTACAGTGGTCAAAGGTACAACATGTAGTACCTTTGATCATGGGGTGTTGTACCTCTGACCACGTAAAAACAACACGGCAGTACAGAAAAAAAAATGTATTCAGTAATATTGTAATTAATTGTAAGTTTAATAAATACAGGAGAAGGATGTAAGCATAATAAAAAAGCTATTATTGATATTATGTTATGCTTAATATGCTGAAAAATGAAGTCCAATCGATAAACATTTTAACTGTCAAGCAGATCTACTAGCAATGGTAGGGTACGGGAGTTTAGCCACAATGCCAAACAACATCAATATCACAATGTTGAAACATCAATATCATACAAATTTTCATCTTCTCTCGTAAACTTGTCACTGTTAAGTATTTTTTGCAAGAATCCTCTTGGACTTGAATAATCCAAAGTAGGTTACACAAGCCCTCTAGTGAAGGATCTAAACACTAATTGCACCAAAATTTATAAAATGTTGGTACGTGCCGCCACGGCCTTGGTGGTCAAAGGTACAATATGGTCAGAGGTACAACACCTTCCACTATATTTTATTTATTTCCTTCCCTAAGTAACCCTTAAGGAAGGGAGTTTATTTTTATTTTCTACATGTGCCGTACATGACAAATGTACATAGCATATAATTGATGCACCTTCCCCTATATATATATATATATATATATATATATATATATATATATATATATATATATATATATATATATATATATATATATGTATTTTATTTGTTTCCTCCTTACAGTAACCCTGCAAGGAGGGAGTTTATTTTTTGTCTGCAAGTCTCATGCAATAATTTAATTTAATTTTAACGTCCATTTATTATTAACGACGAATTTTAGGACGGGTTATCTATAGGTTACCACCTTTTCTCATGCAATAAATAGCATATGTATATGTATATATATATATATATATATATATATATATATATATATATATATATATATATATATATATATATATATATATATATATATACATATGCTATTTATTGCATGAGACTTGCAGACAAAAAATAAACTCCCTCCTTGCCGGGTTACTGTAAGGAGGAAACAAATAAAATACATACATATATATATATATATATATATATATATATATATATATATATATATATATATATATATATATATATAGGGCAAGGTGTTGTACCTCTGACCATATTGTACCTTTGACCACCGAGGCTGTGGCGGCATGTACCAACATTTTATAAATTTTGGTGTAATTAGTGTTTAGATCCTTCACTAGAGGGCTTGTGTAACCTACTTTGGATTATTCAAGTCCAAGAGGATTCTTGCAAAAAATACTTAACCATTTTTATTATAAACATGTAAGTTATTTATTGATGACGTTTTGCCTCACAATATTTTTTTGTGTTGCCTTTTTAGATGGAAATCATTTGACAAAGTAGCTAAGAAATATGGTGTAGCTTCTGAAATTAATTTATCTTAATCCTAAAATTTGTAGCATGCTTTTTAATTTGTACTACCAGGGTGTTGTACCTCTGAACACGACTAGTTGTTCCTTTGACCAGGTCACACCTGAGTAATTTTTTCATAATTCAACTTTTTTTTTCTTCTGCTACAACTTGTTAAAAAATAATTAATATTGGTTGCTGCAATTGTTCAAAGAATTTAAAAAATAATAAATGAAATAAGTTCAAATTGACTTTATCAATCCTCAGTGTGACAGTTCGAACCTATCGCCCCTTATCGTTTCACAATTTGTAAGGCCTCATCCAAAAGCGCAGGCAAGGAAAATGTCAAATAGGGGCCGGCCTAAAGGGAAACCTCGATTCCTGATTGATATTTTTGAAAAGCTAATTATTGAAGGTGAAAAAAAACCCGAAAGTGACAAGTTTACGAGAGAAGATGAAAATTTGTATGATATTGATGTTGAAGGCGTTGTGGCTAAACTCCCGTACCCTACCATTGCTAGTGGATCTGCTTGACAGTTAAAAAGTTTATCGATTGGACTTCATTTTTCAGCATATTAAGCATAACATAATATCAATAATAGCTTTTTTATTATGCTTACAACCTTGTCCTGTATTTATTAAACTTACAATTAATTACAATATTACTGAATACATTTTTTTTTCTGTACTGCTGTGTTGTTTTTACGTGGTCAGAGGTACAACACCCCATGATCAAAGGTACTACATGTTGTACCTTTGACCACTGTACGAATATATTTTTTTAAATTAATTAGAAATATTAAATGTGAAGCTAGAACCTTGAAAAAATTAAATATGATAAGCAATAGAATGCTAATTACAATGAAATAAGAAAAAAAATAATTTAGCCTTAACATTCAAGCTAAAAAAAAATTAAATTGTGCAAAGTGGTCAAAGATATATATATATATATATATATATATATATATATATATATATATATATAGAGAGAGAGAGAGAGAGAGAGAGAGGGGGGGGGGGAGGGAGGGACATTAGTTGATTCTGAATATTTTAATATTGTTGTCTAAACAAGTTTATGGAGGGCATTGCCAAGGACAGAATAATGAAATGTCCTTGAAAAGCAATAATGCGTAGTATCTATAGACCCAATCACTAGCATTGTAGTATGTTGTATTATTCTTTAAGATTGTATTATTAAGGTTGTATTATTCTCTTTGAAGAGATTGAATCGGATATTAAAGTTTAAGGCACTAATTATTGCAAAAAATTATTGTTAATATTAAAAATTTGGCATTATCATTCTTTTGGATCTATTCTTTCTAGAGATTAGGGAGGACTTTGGAAGGCTGATAGGAATTTCCTGGATATACGTTGAAAATAAAATATTTAATTGAAAAAAATAAAAGTATTTTAATAAATTCTCTATCTTCCTAAGTATAATATAAAATATTTTTTTATGAAAACTATTTCTTTTTGAAGAATATTTAGGCAATTTAAAACAACATTAGTTTTCATTGGGTGTTTAAATTTAACTACGAATAGCTGACATTATTAAAATAGTTGATAACTTATTTCACAGAGTAGCTATAGTCAAAACTGATTTTACTTACAAGACGAATGTCATGAATTTTGTACAATATTGCTGATAGATTTTGGGCTGGCATGTTGATAGCTCTTCTTTCCAACTACAACTGAAGCTGAATCTGGCTTCTAGCTGCTTTTATCAATATACTACTTATCAGTAGGGCCATTATTTCCCTAGGGTTATTCTTTTTATTTTCTCCAATAAATCTTTATCGTTATCTAATTTTCATTTTAGGATTCTGAGAGCTATTTTTATATTCTTATCTGCGCTACTATATTAACCTTTAACTCATTATTTTTTAAAAATATTATTGATTTAGCAATTTTTAATGCTCGTCAAAACATTGTCTTTAATTTACATTATAAGGATGAAGAAGTTGTCTCTTTACTTTATTGCTTTTAATAACAAAAATGTTCTCTTCTTTTTTCTGTAAAGCTGTAATTTGTTTATTTATTGTTAAACTACTAACCCTTGAATTGTATGGTCAATTAAATAATACATTTTTAAATTGAATATTACAAACTAAGAGATTGGTAATCCTGAATTTTCTTTCAGCACTTTATCATACAATCTCTCTTCTTTTTATTAATTGTAAAAGGTAGATGTATAGAAGTCTTGGCTTTACTTTAGCAAATCTTATTCACAGGACATCCTAAAATGTTGAACTATTAAAAGATAAGAAACAAAATTGTATTTTTCAAAGGATTTTATAGTCTTAATAATCTATGATTTTTCTAATTAAAAAAAAAGTCTAGATTTAGTACATATTTATGTTAAGGTATATTTCTCTCCCAGTTGAAGGTGAGGGTGGGGAAGGATCAATTGATTCTTGAAGTAACTTAGCAGGTGTTGCTTCCCAAAATTGTTTAAAACATTAACTTGCGATGTTTCGAACCTGTTTAGGTTCATTGTCAGGCATATGTATGAATATGACTTGTCCACTCAACATATGAAGATACCTACCCGGATTTAACGTTTACTCTCAAAATTCTAAAATTATTGACCTGAATATAAAAATAATAATAGACCTTAACACAACATTTTAAGATGCCTAATGAACCTAAGCAGGTTCAAAACGTCACAAATATAAGTTAGTGTTTTAAACAATTTTGGGGAGCAAATCCTGCCAAGTTACTTAAATATTAACCTCATAGGTTCACAAAATAAATAAAATTCCACTTTTTAGTTATATTTTATTTTATTATAAAACAATTAGTTCCTTAAATTATATTTACAAATAAATAAATCTATTTTAACATACTTTTCACATTTGTAGATAGATACACCTGTAATGGTTAAGATATATTCGAATATATTGTCATAGTGCAACAACAATTTAACAATCAATTAGTTCTGATAATAATATTAAAGTTATGTTACTTGAATAAAATAACGAGTTAGGTAAACGAGTTGAAATATAATTACATGAGTTGAAAAGGTGTTAACAATGCGCACACCAATTTTTTTTACAATAATAATTACATCATTTCGTTTCAAATTTTCTCTTATTTAATAACATAGTACCTATAAATTTAAAATGATAAAAATATCACAGCCTGGTCATAAAACACAAATGCATCAATTAATTTTAGGACAAATAGATTATAAAAATAGTGAAGCTAATATTTAGGAAATAGTTCTTTCTCAACCATTGTTCAAAAATTGGACGTAACAAAATATACCTTGTATTTACATAATTATGCAAAAAAGAGGATTATTGATTAGATAAAAAGCTATTTACAATATACATAATGTTTATAACATTAAAAAATAAATAAATAATTCAAACATAATAGAGATATGTATTTAATATATTTTCTAAAATTCATTCTTCCTAAATTAAAACAACAATAAATTTCACTGTTTAACAAGAATAATCTTTACCCTTTGAAAGGAGCTGAGCTTATTTTAATTAGTACCCTTAATATTAATGAAATACAGATTCCAGTTACAACAATATATTATAGTTGAAAGGAGCTTAAGAATGTTTCTTCTTATTAGAACACTTTCTTATATATAGTTTACACTATTCAATGGTTTTTGGTTTTAGCAATTGAATCGTGACACCGGCGCTAATGGCCAAGATGTAGATGCGCCGTTAAAATCAAATAAAATAATAAAAAATAAAAAATAGAACACTTTCATTAAATTGTAAGCTCCAGGTTCCCAATAAGGAAGATGATCTCAAGATCTGAGAAAATCTGTAGAAGAAAATTCTTCAATTAAAACAATAACCACTGGCAACAGAAGCGAAAACAAAATTCCATGACGTTAATTTATGAGTTTTCATATGTATAAATCAGTGTGCGTCAGATAAGTTGATCAATTCATTGATAAGTAAGTAAAAGCAACTGTATATATCTGTGTATGTGTATACACACACACACACACATATATATATATATATATATATATATATATATATATATATATATATATTCAAATATAAAAAAAAAGAGCTTTTAAGATATCTAAAATATACTGATTTACAACATATTTATTGCTCACTTTGGATTCAGTCATTTCAACCTTAATAAAAATTCACACACACCTGTAGAATCATGCTCTTAGTAGTATACAGCAAGAACTTTTCAAAGCTCAAGAATTAATTAAAAATTTAAATACGGAGAAAAGAATAACTTCTTGAAAATAAAGAACAATAATTCTAAATAAACTTTTTCTATTGAATATAGATAACAAATATTGAGAAATTGGGTAGAACAGATATTATCACCTCACTATAAAATGATTCTAAAATGTTGATTAATTATTCTTGTTACTTTATTCCTACTGTTAGGCCTCGGAAATGATGTGAGCGATGAGCGGTAAGCGTCAGAGAGGTGCCGCTCACATTAATGTTAGGCTGGAAACCAGTAAGAATGAGGGAGGACTGGCTACAATAGGCATGAGCGGCAGGCGGAACCACTTGCAGGTTCCAGCCTGTCGCTCACCGCTCAGCCCAGATATTAAATTTTGCTTGTTGCTCATCCCAGACATTACATTTTGCTTGACCATTCTCAGTTATCTTCAAGCTTTTGATTAGTGAACATGGCAGAAAAGTTAGTCGGAGAGCTGGCAACGCACTTTTCATGAAGTGTGACCCTGAAATTTTGCTATAGTGTACCTCTTGGGTATATAAGAAGGTAAGTATGTGTTTCCTGGACATACCTTGGAACACCAGGTACTGGGCATAGGGGAAAGGTGCAAAACAATATTGCCCAAAAATAGTGTTTTATTCAGAAGCCAACTATTATTAATGAAAAAAATTACAAATTAAGGCAATTTTAAAATTAATAATAAATAAGGCAGGCACTTTTAAGGGGGTTAAAATGTAAATTTAAAAATAAAAACAAAATACCTAGTTTTTATTTTTAATATTAAATGAAGTGCTTTATTCACCCTGCGATTTAAACAGCGTCTTAAATAAACATATTTGAAAATATTTGCAAAAGGGCAGACACTTTTGTAGGGTTTAATTATCAGGAAATGTAAAAATAAATGTTGCCTATAATAGACTGCAATACACTGCGTGTAACCGTAAGAGTGCATGAGACAACCGCGCAGTGTTGGTTGTTTTCTGTGCTCTCATTGGTTCTTGCTCTCATGATCTTGTACAGCTGTTCCGGTTTTAATGGTAGCGTGAATAAAACTCTCATTAAATATTAGAATAAAAACAATTAATTTTTTTTTTTTTTTTATCTGTTATACCCTTTAAAAGTGTCTGCCGTATTTATTATTCATTGTAAAATTGTCTTAATTTTACATTAAAGATAGTTGGCTTCTGAATAAAAGTCTATTTTTGGGAAATATTTTTTTGTACATTTCCCCTATGCGCAGTACCTGGTGTTGCAAGGTATGTCCAGGAAACACATATATACCTTCTTATATATCCAAGATGTACATTATAGCAAAATTGCAAGATGCATAAAACACTTCATGAAAAGTGCGTTGCTGGCTCTCGGACTAAGAGTAAATTCGATGATAGTGAATGTGAGCTTTCAATTTCGGAAGTGCAAAGTATGACAGGCAGTGTGATTTTAAAAATAGTATCATAACACTATCATGGTTGGAAATGCATTAAACTTGCAAGATTTGATATTTTTACTAACTAAACATTTAAAAAATTAATTTTTTGAACTAATATTTGAATATAAAAAAGTATATTGGAGTACGGGGACTAAAGTAAATTACTGCCCAGCTGCTCTATGTCGTACCTGAGGCCTTACACTTTAATTCTAAGAGTATAATCTTGACATTTAGTTTTCATGGTTTGATTGAACTTTTTAGACACTTTCTTACTTAAATTGATACTCAAATTTCTTAAAAAATTATCAAGTTTTTTTTTTTAAAAAAAAAAAGAATATATAAATATAGAAAAGAAAAAAAAAATACATAATAATTGTTTTTAAAAATACAAGTACAATCTTGTTTTTCATATTATTGGAATGTTGATATTGTTATCCTGTTACATGACAATAGAACATAACTTGTATTGAAGAAAACAAAACAACTTTTCAACTAGTAGAAATAATCCAGCCAGATAAATTGTACTGAAATTAATAACAAAGTATTCAAGTGTTTTTTCTGATCTACTCATTTTTTTTTCATTCAGCTGCCTTCTTTCATTGGTGAAATACCAATTTCCGAACTCACTACTGATATCACACAAAACGTGTGCAAGTGTACTATTGTTTAATGACAGTTTTAATCCAAAAGAGCTAAGCTTAGATAAATAAGAATTTTATATACATATATTAAAATGCAAAGATTTATCATTTTTCCAGAAAATGTCTTTCCATGCTCAGCAATGAAAACTCCCAAGGAGTGCACTCCTGTCAGCGTATTTTTTTGGCATTACCAAGATGATATTTTTATTTTTTTTTATGCTGAGAAAGTTTAGTATGCTATTTATATACAATCCACAGATAAAGCTCAAACAAAATGAACTTTATATATTATTATTTAATTATTGCTAAAATGCATTAAATAAATTCATTCTTCAGATATTACTGAAGGGCTTTAACAAGCAATTTTTATTAATGACCTTACGCCAAAATTTAAGTAATTCAGTAATAGTAAAGGTAACGGAGACTTCCTCTGATTTTCAGACTAAAGGTGGGAGACCCTTCTTACAAAAAATTTACACAATTATAGATCATCTGTGATGATCACTTGACAGCTCCCATAACCTATTTTGACCTTTTTTTTCAATTTCTGGTACTCTGCTAAGCGTATTGGCATATTATAAAACTACCACCCCTAAGGGATTTTCATGATCAAAATTATTTACCCATAAGGGAAATCATTAAAAAAGTAAGTGGGGGCTATATTCTAGATAAGAGGTGATACGATTTATGGTAATCTATGGATCGCTGAAAAAATGAGCGTGCTGTAAAAAAATAAATAAATAAATAAAAAACTATTGCTTTAAGTAAAAATTTGTTTTTCAATGAATCATCTCCCACTCACATTCATTTTTATATTTAATTTAATTTTAATTTTAACGTCCATTTATTATTAACTTAGAATTTTAGGACGGGTTATCTATAGGTTACCACCCATTTTTATATTTAAAACAAACAGTAATATTTGCCCTTGTAAAGCCTTCAGCATTTTCTCGAAGTAAGTGGTTAATTACCTACTTATATAATAGATCTAAATATTACTCCATAAATATACTTTTAGCTGTCAGGATTACTTCTTGTATTCATTTTTTCCTGTCTTTATTATCTCGTAAAACAAATTCTTATTGCAAAAAAAAATTGGGTTTATATATAAATGAAAATTAATTTAAATAATGTTTTCTTTCATAATAATTTATTTCTTTGAATGTTGAGTGAAACAAATGTTCTCACTTGATGTAATCTAGAAATGTTTGAGCATGGAATGTGGGGATGAAATGAATTGTAAAATAGCCATTTTGTCTAAAATGATAATTAGATTAATACATTTCAAAATGTCAGTTCAGCACTGTGCCACTATTCCTCCCATCAGGAGAGGTATTTCGACATCTTGCAGAATGAATATCTGTCAGTGTAAGTCTGAAAATATTCCTCAAACACTTTTCCACAGTAAATTCATGAAATCTTCACTGAATTCAACTGCAAATTGAAATCCACTATTTTCTCAGTGGGGCTTCCTTACTACGTCAAACGGGAGTTTCTGCAATAGATGCCGGTCTTGCAAATCTCTCCTAGGAAGGCACCAGGAACACTCCCGTAGTCCCACCTGGGTCACTGTGAATCTCATCATCATTAGGATCACCTCTTACCATTAAGTGTTCTGATCTTGCTGGCCTCAAATTCCTCTATAACAAAACCGTATTAATTAATCACAATTAAATAAATAAAGACTAAAAATATTATTTATGTTGAAGATTAGATGCTGTAGGAAGTTGGTAGCAGCTTAATTCAGTCCTCAATTAAATATTTTTATTTTCAAGCTACATAGAATTTATAAAATAAATAGGGTTTATAAAATATATTTTTTTATGTAGGATTCATAAAATATATCTTTTTATTTTCAAGCTACATCATTTTCAAGCACCCTATATAGCTTGAAAATAATTTAAAAAAAAATATTTGAGGACTGAATTGAGTTGTTACCAACTTCCTATATAGAAATATTATTGTTATTGAAGTGTGTTACTAGGATTAATGTTTTTTTTTTTTTGTCCTGTTGTATTATCATGCGTTTATTTGGAGTCAGTTTGTACACATATCCCTAGAAATCATTTATGATACAAGTAATTGCTCATTATTGTAATTAATGAGAATAGTTTTGTATAGGCAATAAATAATACAGTGTATATGGATGAGTCCATGATGAGAAAACTTTGATTTCCTGTCTTCCAGTAGAAGGAGAGGAGCCAATTGTACAAGAATTCCTCCAGGCTCTTCTCATTTCAAATTGTTGCTCTCATAGAGTTTCTTCATGCAGCCCAAACAAACGTAAACTGCAAATCGATTGGTACAGGCTGTAAGGATGAAGCTGCCTCCCCTTTTCTCGGCCACTCTTCACTGGCTTGTTTGGATTTGGCTGAGTAATGGTAGACACATGTTTCCTTGGAGGAGGTGGGCCTACTCGAAAATGCATTACCTCCTTTCGTAAACCTTTCTATGTGCCACCCACAGTACTCCAAACATCTCTACCTCTGATTTTCAGACTAAACGTGAAAAATCCTTCTTAGAGACACTTTACAAAACTGTAGGACATATCCTCCCTACCATGTCAAACGATCAAATATGTAAAATCTCGTTTTTCAGATTTGAGACTTTGCTCTTGGATTGTGGACAATACAGCTTGTCATAACTCTAACCCCTTTAGAATAGCCTTTAATGCCTTAAACAAAGTATCGAATAAGACCATTTTTAAATATATTACTTTGTCAATGGATAGAATATGTTCGTTCTTTAGTTTGCTCCGATTTGCATATTTGATAGTTTGACCATGGTAAGGACAATATGTGATGATCACTTGACAACTCTCTTAACTTATGACCTGATCTGAAATTTCTGATTCTCTACTTAGCATATTGGCATATTTTGAAGAATCTGAAAATTCAATTGATACATATTTATGGTGTTAATTGCTACAACAAGATAAGAAACTTACCCTATGGACGGTTAGCTGGTTTTTATTGTGTGACAAATTTCCAAATGTTGCTACACCTGTGCTTCGTGTCATCCCAGAACCACCTGAAAATACATTTCAATAAATTGGAGATGCCGGAGGGTGTAGCTTAAACTTCAAGGTTGAAATAAAAATATTAAACCTGCACTAAATAATAATTTATTATTAGCTGCTCCGCAGCCGAAGTTTTGCCTAGAAATTCATTTATGGGAAGATCATTTAAATTAAAATAAAATTAATTTAGTTAATAAAACTTGATGGCATTTTTTCTTCATATTCAAATTTAAGTAATTAAATTTTTAAGCTGTTTAAAGTAATGATTTTTCTGTCTCAGTTAAATTCCTATTAAACAGAACTTATTTGTGATATTTAAAATTGAGAAGTAATTTGCTTCATAATTTTGACCTATTTAATTCTCTATAACTACTTAGAGATTTAAATTGTACCTTTCATGTATAAAACTTTGCGTTAACAAGTTTTTTTCTTTTAATCTTTGTTCTTTCCATTAAAAAAAAAGCAAATTCATAAAAATAATTTAATTAACTCAGCATAAGCACTCTTTTAATTATTACTTTATTACATCAAATAATACAAATGATATAAAAAACGTCCTTTATAGATAAGCAAATAATTTCAATTCTGATTTTTAAAATAACAATTTCAGCAGAAATACATCATGAGTAAAGAAAAGCAATGTCACAAAATCTTGTTTGTGCGTCAAAACTAATTAAATATTAAGATAGATAAGAATTAGTCACTATCTCTATCACTAAGTATGTGAATGTTCTTTTGTACTATCTGAACAATCATGATAAACTTTTTTTTAAATCTTAACATTTACAATCTATTATTTTTAATTATTCTTTAAAATATTCGTTTACGTACAAACTAGGGGAATTATATAATATAACGATTAATCATTAATTCAATGCTGTTCCATAGCTTTTTTCCTGCTATTTGTAAGGAAATTGAGCTTTTATTAACTATCTGTAATCTGTTTCGAAGATATACAGCGCATTAAAGTGTTTGAAATTAAAAAAAAGAAGTCCGACTAACAGGAACTACGTTATCTTAGCACACTTCTGCTCATATCCCTAGTGCCATTAGTAAAGGACTAAAAGCAGTTATTGGTAGGTTTTGATCATTTGTGAAAAATATGTAATAACATTTCATAGAGAAGGAATATTTAAGGTATTACAACAGGGAACTGACAGTATACTAAGTGAAATTACTCCCCTCGCCTTCTCAACATTCGTTCTAGGAAAACTCTATTATTAACATTTTTATCATTTTCTTACCTTGTTTTACTAAAATTAAAGTGAGCTAACCAGAGACAAAAACTCCTTAAAAAGAACAAAAAGCGCTTATTACTTCGATTGACATCGCCCCATTAGAAAATTGCTTCTGAACCTTTTTTGTAGGGAATTTAGTAAGCTTCGGAATTGTCAGTTTCTTTTTTCTGAATACTTCCTTAACACCAACCAAATGTACCCAAATGTAACCAAAATTTAAATATCTTAGTTTAATGAATTTAAAACATCTATAAGATATTTCAATTGTATCCCATGATTCTAAGTAACCAAAACAAAAATTATGTACAAAAACATTTTTTCCACTTTTCTCAAAAATTGTTACAGGTATCACATTCAAAATGGTTTTATTTGTTCCCCTGCATTTTTTATAAATTGTACCTGGAAGTCAACAAACAAGAAGCCGAAAGCACAACATTTGCCCATACAATGTTCCGATAGGGGGATTCTGCTGGTTATGGAATTAGATATTTTAAATTAGACAAGGTATTTTTGTACCAAATTCATCAAAATCGGGCCATTTTTGAATCTGTGAGAGAGCCGTTATTTTATGATCTATGGGTTCTGAAACGTGAAATTTTCTAATCGGGACATGAGGTACACCTCATAAGCGGGTTTCCTCGATATGGAGGGAGGGAGGAAATGCACTAAAATTGGGAAAACTTAATTGAATGCAAAAGAGGCCTGTTTCTACAACAGCCTACAACCACTCATTTGTCCTTTGTAATATAAGAGTAGTCAAATATTAGCTTAGAAATTTATAAGCGTCAAAGAACTAAATGTTAGATAAACAAAATGACAATCATGTTTTTTTTTAAATTTCAAATTAAAGAATGAGAAGAGTTGGCTTTTTAAGTTTTGTAATACAACTTGCCAATGTGACAAGACAATAGAAATGATAAATTATAAGGGCATGGCTCCCATTAGTCTGAATTCATTGGTCCACCTAAAACATAATTAAAACTCTATAAGCCTCAAAAATAATGATGGTTTGTAGCTCAAAATATTCCTAGTCGATGTACCTAGACTAAAGTGGTACTATAATTTATAATAGGCCTCATGGGCGTATATAAGGGGGGGCTGGAGCCCCCCCCCCCAAATTTTGATTTGATCGGTAAAAATTTCATAAAATCCTTAAAATTAAACTAAATAAGATCATTTAGTTCATAAAAAATATTCCATTTTGGGTGTAATAGCGTTTTAGTTGGCTAAAACTCTTCCAAGATATAAATAGTTAGTATTCCATACACCGGAAATGGTCTCAGCCCCTCCCGAATGTTTTCCAGCCCCCTCCGAAATTATTTTCTATATACGCCCATGAAAGGCCTCTAGTAAAATAGCTTCTTGGCAAGGAGACGTGGAATAAAAATACATTGATATGAAAATTGGGTAGGCAGAGAGAGAAAAAAAGGGTCTTAAAAAGCTACAAAAATAAAATCAAAACAGTCAGTTGACAATTTGTTGATGATGATCAAGGATCATCTTTTTAATGTTATTTGGAATCATCTGAATTACTCTACCTAAAATTGTTTATGAATGTTGTGGCGTATTTTTTAATAATGATAAACATCTTTCAGCCCTCCTCCATCAACTTAAGAGTGCGAATCGTACGGATATTTTAGCAATAAAAATAGCTCTTGAGCATTATGGGGGGAAAAAAAAATTATCTACAGGCTCTTACAGTTTTCTAGCATCATTACAGGATAAATTCCCCAGATCCTTTCCCCATGTTTTTTGAAAAACATTGAGGTTTCAGTAATGAAAAAGAGCCCGTTGACAGAACCAATTGATTTAATGATTTGGTTTGACATGAATTAGAATTGGCCACACGCACCTGTTGCATAACCATCATCTGAAGCCAGATGCTAATAGGAAGCATCGACTATCCCATGAACTTAGTGACCTGTTAGCGAGAAGTGAGCTTTTGGTAGAGAGAGAGCTGCTGATATTCTTAACGACATTAAAATGTAGTCTTTTAATATTTTTATGAAATTTAGGTTTAAGTTTAAATCTAGTACAACATGAATTAGCACATGCAGAATTCCTAAGAATAGATTCAAACATACATAGTTGACTACGAAACTAGAATTTTTCAATGAACCAGAGGAGTGTTAAAAAAATTAATAAATTTCTCATGAAAGCAAACAAATAAATATGAACATAAATAAATCAAATAAAAAATATTGAATGCATCATAAATCTAACAATACTAAATAACTAAGTATATAACAATTTTATCTTGACCAAGAAAAAACAACCAAGAATTCAACCAAGATAATTTATTTACAAAAAATTGAAATAAATTAAGTTCAATTTAGGAGGCCACTTATGACTGGAAAATTTTTCCAGATTCCAGTGGACCGGAATGTTCATACTTTTAACCCTCATTGAATGTACCTGTATATGAACATGGTTCTTGATTTTATTTTAATAAAGTTATAATATAAAATATATTGCCTAGAAAATTTTTAGTTTGTGCACATTTGGTTGACTATCAAAATTATTAAAAAAATACTTCATGGAAAATTAATAAAATGGAGAGGGAATAATAGTTTCTACTTGGTTTAAACAAGTTAGGGAGGCTGTTCCTCAAAAATAAGCCACTTCTTGGTAGGAGCGTATATAGGAAATAATTTGCGGGAGGGGGGGGAGATGGGTGCAGGAAAATTTTAAATATTTTAGTGTATAATGGTGAGTTTTGAGTGTGTCACTTAGTAAAGCAGAGTAAAAGTTTTATAGGCTTTTTTTTTTACACTAAATTTTACCAAATCGGCAGAATGAACTTAGAACATTTTATTTTTAACTGAATAATTTGCCATTTTTGTTATATTTTCAGGATTTGTAAAATTGGTATGCAACAATTTGTATTATACTGAATAATTTTATATATTACTATATACACACACTAAGCACTTCACATCTCACTTGCAGCCATCCATAAAATCAAATTGCCGTTCAAAGCTAACAATCTAGAACGTAGAATTGTTAGCCAACTAAAATGCTGCAACCCCCTCAGCCCCCCTGTATGTGCCCGTGCTTCCTGGGCTGAGCTTACAATAGGATAATACAGTTGTCATGATAACTGCGGAAACCTTTTGTATCTTATAATAAAAATAAAAGAGGTGCAAGAGAGATTTTTATCCCCCCAAACTACTTCCTAGCATATGACATATTATGGTAGTTTTTATTTTTTTTAAAATAACCAGTAGTTTCTAAGGAAAAAAGAACACACTTTTTAAACATTGACTATTACTTATAAAATTCAGGCTGATTGGATTAAGCTGAAAATGTGTAGCTAGGAAAATAAACATGCTCAAAACATGATAAAGTTATTACAAAAACACATAGTGATTACAATAATAATTAAGAACGTGGAAAATATTTTATGAAAGTTTTGTTACTTTCTTAGAGAAAGAAGAGAACAACTTTATTTTAGGAAGAAAAAGTCAGTTTCGTCGCACGACTAAATTGGTTTGCTTGTTAAAAAAAAAAAAAAAAAAAAAAAAAAAAAAAAAAAAAAAAAAAAAAAAAATATATATATATATATAAGAATATTTATAAATTTTTCACTTTCATGAATAATAAAAAATTACTTGATTTTAAATATGGTAAATTAATTTGGTTCTAATATGTTTTTCTTCTTTTTACAATCAGAAGAGTAGGGAAAAGATCAGTTACTAATAATAACTCGTATATCATATGAACTTGTTATCTTAAACTGTTTGCAGTCTATAAGGAAAAAACATTTAATAATATTACTAAAACTAGAAACATTTTTGCAGGTTCTTTAATTTGAACTTATCAAAGCCTTAAATACGAATATGATCTAAAAATTATTATATGCCGTTATTTTTGTTTTATTTTATTTATTTTTTAGGTCATATCGTCGATACAAATGCAAACTAACGAATGTGAAAATCACCACTTTCAGGAGTGAAAATACTTTTATTTATTACTTTGCTTTTGGACAGTCAAATAGTAGGCAGATTCGACCTTTTGACACTTGTTACATGATGTAACTTACATCCTCCTTTCACTGTGTGAACTTAGATTCGAGTGTTTGCCATCCATCAGTCCAACAGCAATCAGTAAAGATTCTAAATGAAAAATGCGTTTTTCCAAATTCGAGACTTTGCATTTGTATCGACGATATTGCCATCAATAAACATGTAATTATTATAAGTTACACGAAAAGATTTATATAATGAATTATGAATTATTTAATTTAATTTAAATAAGAAAAAAAAATTGGCAACATTTTATAATTTACAACTGAGAGAAATACAATTATTTGGTCCTTTTGAAAGCTTTCAACAATTATTTCCCTGAATGAATGTGCCTGTGTCAGGTTCATCACGCAGGACTCCATTGAAGGCATTAATGATACGCTTTAGAATAAGAAAGCAAAAATTATATGCAGTAAAAAATAATAAAATTTGTCTAAAGCATTGTATATTTCCGATAAGTTTAATTTATATTTTTTCCCAATAGAGAAATCTATGATTAAAGAAACAGGAATGTCTTAAAGACTGTCTTTTTTTTTTCTTTTTTTTTTTTTTTTTGGCTTATTAACTGCTGAGCTATTAGCGCCAGGCTTGCAAATGGCATATGGCTTTCCCAGATGGTCACCAATCCAAGATGTTACTTAACTTTGGTGATCAATAGGACAGTTTTTTCATGTTTAAAAACAGTAAATCAGTGTAGAAAATATCAATACTTGTACAAGTCTGATTGCAAAAACATAATTAACTGGTTAAAAATTTGTGTAAACTGTAATTATGATATTTCAAAACATTTATAAATTTACTTCTAAAAGCATAATGAATGGTACATACTATGTTTTAGTCAACATACACTCCTACATGCTCATGCTTTGAATATTAAAAACATCTTACCTTTAACAAGTGTGATGACACATTTAGGAACTAGAAATACACCATGGCCACGCCCAGCTCCATCTGTAAGGGAAGATACCTGTACTGTTTATTTTACAGTGCAGAAATATCCTGCCATAATTCCATTTGATTGCCTTCTTTTTTAAAGTTTTTATCAAATATGAGAAACATTATTTTATCCTTTTATGGTAATGAAAGTTCAGATTAAGTTAGTTCTATAATGGCATGTTTTATTTTATTAATTTTTAATAAACAATGCCTTCATTCTGCAAATATTTTTCTTGCTATGTATAATCTACGAGGTCTTTAGGAAGAATTGATATTATTTAGCAAATGAGTAACTCTAGTAATTAACTATTATTGGGGTGAATCGCTATTGTTGCAGTTGCTCAAATAAATTGGTATATAACGTCTTCAATTGAAGTTCTGGTGGTGTATACCTGTTTTGGTCAATTCTATTCGGAAAGTACTATACCACTCATTGCAAGGAACAGAGAACTAACTGCACAGTCATACATGTCTGACTAAACACTATACTCCAGATAGATAGATAGAATCAAGGCCGATTTCTGGGCAAATTTACAAAACATAACACACGTCACTAACTTGGACAGCCTTTTTATTTATGAAAATGGCCCAAAGATCAGTTCTGGCACTAATGCAGCTGCAATATCTGGTAAAAACATGTGCTAATTAAAATTAACGCCCATAGTCCTAGCTCTTATACAGCTGAACTGCGAGCCATCTTATTGGCGCTAACAGAGACTGAAATACTAGCCCAAGATAAACTTATTTTGTAATCAGACTATTAAAGCTCAATAAACCATGGGCGTATATAAAAAAAATCCGGTGTATGGAATACTAACAATCTATAGCTTGGAATAGTTAGCCAACTAAAACGCTATCACTCGCTGCAGCCCCTCACCCCCCCCCCCCTTATATACGGCAATACAATAAAATCCTTAAGAAACATAAGCAACTCACATTCTTTGGTAACTAAAATTTTTGAACAACTCGTTCGGCTCCAAATTTCAAATAAACACTTAACGATAATATGGCCACCAGGACATGTAGGGTATAGGTAAGTAAGAGTACGCATTGGAATTTAGGACTGTTGGCAACACTGCAGAGAAATTTAGTTTTGGTATTTTAGTTTGTCTACACCCTAGATCGGCTGTTCTCAATTTGCTCGGATTTTATGAGGTAAAACATACTTTTAGTACTTTTGTAAGTAATATTTATAGCTTCAAACGAAAGAGTTTTAATAAACGTAACCTATTTTCGCTTTGCCATAGGCGGGTCTAGACAAACATTACTGGGGGGCTAAATTGGAAGGAATTGGTTTCGTAAAACTCAAGTTGCTTGCAACGCATAGATAAAAAACCATAGGTTGGTGCACTCAGAGTTTCATGAAACTTTAGGCCCGGTGCACACTGAAGAAACCGGTTTCATGAAAATCAAATTGCTGCTTACACAGTTTCATGAAATTCGTTAAATCGGTTTCCTATTGCTTCAGTTTCACGTTTTATCAGTGGATTCTACTAGCTCTAATAACCGAAGAAAAACTGGCTTCAACATTCTAAAAAAATCTTAAATTTATCAGGATCTCTGTTTTAGTTGGCGAGCTACAACAAAACAGCTAAGTTGCCGATCCCTAACCATCGGAACCTAGTACTTGCGTGTTTTTTTTTTTTTTTTTTTTTTTTTTTTTTTTTTTTTTTTTTTTTTTTTTTTTTTTTTTTTTTTTTTTTAATATCTTTCAGCCAACACCACAACACAAGTGCATCGTCGTCTGGTTTCTATTATATGAACGGTTCTTTTTGTCTGTCACCCTTAGTTTTCTTCATTGCTTGTAATTTTTTTGGTAAAACTGAAGGAGAGTGTCCTCAGCACTGATTTTCTTCAAAGTTTGCACTATAACGTATTTTGATGCACTAAACACGAATCCGTTGAAAAAAAAAGTTGCTCGCAACTAGGAAAGAAGAAAATCGGTGCTGAGGACACTCTCCTTCAGTATTACCATTTTTTTAAATTGATTATAGGACAAAAATGTATTTGGAAATAAAACAGGATACGTAAAATTAGAAACGATGTTTCGTTATTAGAAATAGAGCTTTGCTGGCGTTAATGACCATAAGGTTGGCACGCCTTAAAAAAGAAAAAAAAAAAAAAAAAAAAAAAAAAAAAAAAAGAAAAAAAAGAGCTTTCCCAGAGGAATGAGGAATGCACGTTTTATTGCACTCCAGTGAATTAGAAACATATTTGTAATAGCGTCTTCCCAGAGAGAATGTTGTTAGGACGGCGGAAGGAGTAATTTCCGCTTAGGATACTGTTTCCTGTGTTTTGCCGACAATCTCGCTTTTCTTTGAGATTTCATTGGAATAGGTGTTTCACGATTAATCTAAACAAATTAATAACTCTTTCTATTCTTTGTCTTCAAAATTACACTAGGCATATGAAGGGAACCGCGCTAAGATGACACAGTTCCTGCGAGTCAGACTTTTGTTTGCTAGTGCGTCTTCTTAGCCATACATCTGCGTACTCTTAGCCTCCAAGTAGGCCAAGGGTACGCAAATGACTTTTTTTTCTGAAAAAAATTCTCATTTTCGTGGGTGTTTATAAACTGCAACCATACCTTACATAATTAGTTCTGTACTTAATAAATACTTTTGAGGGTTTTATCTTTTATAAATCCTAAGATATAACCCGAAATCCACCCTCCCTTACTCTATGCCTAAAAATCCTAAAATATGGCTAAAAATCACTCTTTTATATGATGAACAAAGCAGTATAATGAGATGAAGATAGTTAGCCGTAGAGCTGATAAGGAATGGTTGGGATTCGGCTAAGAGAAAACGTGAGATCTTTAGAAAAATCTATATTGCGAACGTTTTGGCAGCCTTCTTCAGCACTAAATGTCTAGGTGAGGAAGGAAGACTGCGATAACTTTTAGGTGACCATGGATATGTTTTGAGTTACTTCCTTCCTCACCTAGGCATTTAGTTCTGAAGAAGGCTTCCAAAACGTTCGCAATATCGATTTTTCTCAAGATCTGACAAGGTCAGACAACTATCACTGCAACTTCTTATCGCTATAAAATTAGTATGACATTTCAAGAAGAAAGCCTCTAGGACTATTTTTACTTCTTTTTTTTAAGATATACTTACAATATGCGGATCTCCCGTTATAAATAGGATTAGTGCCTTTTGATGCTCCAATGAAAACATATTTTTTTTTTATTGAGAGGAGATCGTTGACCGTAGATGATGCAAGGTAGGGATTGTCGGGGTTCGGTCACTGCTATTTAATAAAACTACATTTTATCATAAAAATGGTATTATTGTGCCCAATAAAACCATTTTAAACTTAATTGTTTTAATTACCAAATGGGACTTGGATTTTTAGTTTAAATTATGGTTGCTTGCTTATATATTTATTTTTAACAGATTACAGACATACTGGATAAGGAAACAAGACACAAAACATTCCTGGTTCGACTATGTCTAAACAAAAATATATCACAATAAACAATGTGCATCAATATAAAAAAGGATTACTAGCATTCAGTCCTTTCAAATTAAAAAAAAAAAAAAAATATATTCCGCTTGCAATTTAATGCTAAGCAATCATAGCCAAACGGTGCTACTTTTAACAGAAAGCCATGCAAGAGTGATGGAATATGTTGTATTAAATACAATAGCGACTCGTCATTGTTGTGTTATTCATTTCATTATTCTCTTATTAATTGCTAACGTTTTTTGGCTCGCTTACCACATGGTTGAACATCATGCTAAATTGCACCACTTCGTAAAAATGTTTGTATTTCATGAAATTTTTGTTTCCACATTACAGTAACTCTGCAACGTAGGAATTTATTGTCTACAGGTTCCATTTTTTTAAATACTACTTGTGTTTTATTTATTTATGTTAAATGGAAAGTTATATATTAGTATAAGATAAAAAGAAATTTGCAATGAGGTTGAAGGTGAAGCATAAAATAAAATAATACTAAATAAATAATACTAAAACCATAAAATAATTCTAAAAACGAATAAATTTAATATAGAAAGTAAATTTTGCGAAAAAAAATAAATAAAAATAGTACAATGCAGATGAATAGAATATAAAAAACAAATTTTTAGGATTAAAATAAACATAAAGTCCAACGTGTGTTCCTCTGTCTATTTATTGTCTCAGTAAGCATTTTGCAGTATTCTTAGGTGTTTTATTGCACACAACAGACAGGCTCTCATCGTTTACTGATGATTTCGCTATTTGTTATCAATACGCATTGTCGCAAATTTTCAGAACTCAAACCCCTTTAGAATAGCCTCTAATGGCTTCAATAAAGTATCGAATAAGACCATTTTTCAATATATTACTTCAGCAATGGATAGAATATGTTCGTTCTCTAGTTAGCTCCGATTTGCATATTCGATAGTTTGTCTTGGTAGGGACGATATTACATAATGAGACAAAGTAAAATGAAACACACCTAAACGGCAAACCGGTTTTTTAGCTCATTGTACGCTATGAATATATGTAATAACCTACTTGAATATAATTTTGTTTGAAGAGAAAAGCTTTATTTTATGTAGAAAAAGAAAGTTTCGTTGCCCGTTTGCTTGTTAAAAATAAATAAATATGGAATCTCTTCAATACAAGAATATGTTTAAAATGTTCACTTTCATGAATAATAAAATGTATCATATTTACCGACTAATATGTCATATTTACTAAAAAATGGTTTTAATAATATCACAGAAATTATATATATTTTTTATCTATAAAATATATTATAAAATAAGTTTAATAAAATAGTGGGTTTGCTTATGCAACAGTGGCGCTGACGCCAAAGAAACAAATATAGATTGCTGGATTTCGATCATCGAATGTATTTTTTTCCCCCATTACGGCGCATCGACTTCTTGGCCATTAGTGCCGACATCCTGGTGCAGCTAGGAATTTTATGAACGAGCCGTGAGATGAGAAAATTCCTGCCGCCGCGGCGGGAATCGAACCCACCATCTCCCGCATGAGAATCTAAGGCGTTTGCCACTAGACCACGGGGAGACCCATCGACTGTAACTATTTACAAATTTACTGTTTAATATTATTAATTAAAATATTTTTTTTCTTAAAATATTCGAAAAAAACGTTTCTATAGTATTGTTTATGGTTTGTCCTCCATTGCAGATAATTTTACGATTACTGCAAAACAAGCCAGTTTGCAGCGATATACTTTTAATTAAGATTCAAGCAACCTTTTTAACGGCGATCTTTTCCGTTTGATATGCAACAGGCAAAGGCCGCTTTAGTAACAACTCTCAAACCTACTTTACAGAAACAATTCAATTGTCTAGGTTTCCTTTAATGTCTGCCAATATTAATTTTGTTCTAGATTAAAAATTGCCGCGTTCAGACTATCGCAGGTTAAAAAGGAGGGGCTCTGTTCGTCAGTCACAGCGCTGCCATTTTGTTTTCGAAGGATTAAAACTTAATTTTTGTAGATACTACTTTGACGTGAAATTTATGACATAAAGAAATGAAAAATATTGATTTATTTGTTATTCATAAATTGGTAAAAATGACTTAGATTTTGGTCATACAAGGTAATATTACCCCTTAAGTGTGCTCAACTGGTATGTTCAAAGAACCATAGAATTATTTTAATTCAAAATTTGTTGTTTAAAAATGGAAAAATGAGCTGGGAATAATGAATTAATAATTTATTCTAAAATGAGTAAAGTAATTTCGTACCTGTTGATTTTCTATGAAGAAGCTGGTCAGAATGAAACACGCAGCAGAAGCACTTTCGACATTCTCTTCTGAAATTCATGGCGTAAGATCCATACACTAGTGGGTTCATGCAAGAATTCGAAACGGCCATTATGAAGAGACCGTCTTGTAGCCACGAGGCCAATCGCTGGGCGCTCTCTCGATCAACCATGTACCTGTAATTGTACAATGTTTAGTAGGTAGTTATTATTATGTTTAATAGGTAGTTATTATTATGTTGGTAAATGTGAAGGAGCGCGGTCTCCACACCGATCCTTTTGAAATGTTGCACTATAACGTATTTTGATGCACTAAATACGAATCCGTTAAAAAAAAAAAACTTGCTTTTCACTAGGAAAGAAGTTATGAAGCACTAAAGTTCACTGTTGTGCGGGTTCTGAAAGGTAATGTAACCTACTATGTTTGTCAACATGCGCATGCGCGGGTATGGAAAAGTTCGTAATAAGGATGTCTAATTGAAATTTACCATCAATTATTTATCAATTTATCTCCATTTAGTTATTCAAAAGTATTTTTTTAAAATAATAAACTGTAAGGCCCCGTTTTCCCTTTGGCCTTGTTAAGTGAATAAGGATGAGAGAAAAGGTTGGCTGTCCATCTCTAGAGATGTGAGAACCACGAATCCGCAAACGTTGCGTCTGGGATGTTGGCACTGCACGTGGCTGATTCGTAAGATTCCTGGAAGATCTAAGACCTGACAAGAGTTTCTAGTTCAATCACCTGCAAAAGCAGGAGTGGGGTACAAAGGGTTTAAAAAGAGCTGGCTTACCTCCGACCGGTCAGAGTTTGCATCCGTTCCTGAGACTTCGGCCCAGATGCTGTTCAGAGGTAGGCCAGTTCCAAATTCTCTATAATCTCCCCAAATGATCATATTTGATAACTCTACCTATCTGTCTCTCTCACTCAACCTTTTCTCTAATCGTAGCAATGGTTTATGATATTTATGTTTGTATCCTCTGTGTAAATTATAGTTTTAAAAAGGAATTTCCGCTTCTCTAAAATATTTCCCCATTGTCTATACCTCTAAATCCCGTCCTTGCTAATCAGTCCCATACAAATGGTGTCAGGTGTGGGGTAGTATTTAAATGTCCAGCTGCAAGCCGGCATTAGATAAGAACCCTGCTCTCGAGATAGGCCGGCGGCTGTACTGCTGACGCTGATAGGACAATTCCTCGAACTGATATCTCGGCGCTGGGTAGTTGTTCATTCAATGTCCTCACGTTTCCTGGTTTAAGGACCGCCAAATACGGATATTTGGTGGTTAGCCCTGTTAGAGAGTAAAGCAATCCCTATTCGTAAGCATAACGTGTTGGGGTTCATTGGAAACGTTGAAAATAGAGCTATACGATGGTGGTAACGGAACAGCAGTTTGCCGATCTGAAAACGGCATTGGATCAGGCGTTGGCTGCAAATGAGCAATTCAGGGAAGAATTCGAGAGGACAAGGCATGAGGGTAAGCAAGGAAAGAGGGATCTTTCTCTTCAGGGAATGGTCGGTCCATGGTCCGGTGACGATTCTGGGGTTCCAATCCAAGACTATCTCAATGGTTTGGAATTAGTGGCAACTAGCGGAAACTGGGAAGATCGTGATAAATCCCTTGTGTTAAGGATGAGACTGAAAGGGATGGCTGCGAAATTTTTGGCCAGCAGATCGGATCTCAAGGGGCCAAATGTAAAATATTCCACGATTCGAGATGCTCTTTTAAACCGCTTTAAAGCGACTATGCAACCTGAGCAGTTTCTCCTTCAGCTTAGTTCAATGAAACAAGAGCGTGGGGAGGATGTCAGAACTTTCGGAGATCGTTGTCGGGAGATGGGTGAACGATCACTCTCAGGTGAGGGATCGGAGGAAGAAGTTATAGGGGCTCGCAAACAACTGGATAAAGTCGTCCTTACATCATATTTAAATGGGCTCGGAGGAGAGATTGGGAGGATGACGAGACTCGCGTTCCCAAAGGAATTACAAACCGCGATTGAGAAGGCTAGAGGCATTGAAACGGAGTTAGGGCGACACGAAAAGGGAATATTTACTGTAGAGAAGAATCCCCAGGATAACGAAATTCCCAGTCCCGAGGAAGTTGGACAAAGCGAAGTAAGGGTCATTGAGAGAGGTAATCCAAGTGGCTGTTATCGCTGCGGGGATACGAATCATTGGGCCAGGGGATGTCGACAAACAGAGAGGTTTAGTGATATTTCTCCCAAAAATAGTACGAATTGTTATAGGTGTGGTCGTCGTGGGCATATCGCTCGCCAATGTCGTTCTAAACCCCTCGTGAAAGGAACTTTGCCAAAGAAGGCCCCAAACGCGAACGACTTGGGGAGGGCCCCGGCCCTAAGTCGGCGACAAGGGGATCGCGCTACGAATTACTAGGCATAGGTGGGGGAGGTGAGAAAGGGTTAAAGGTGAGCACCTGGATAAATGGGCGGATTCACGGGATGATAGTAGACACTGGTGCTGAAGTTACTCTAATCAGGTCTCCTGCCTCAGGGTCCAAATTAAGACCCGCGACTAGTAAGATTAGGGGGGTAACTGGTGTGGTAATCCCGGTACGTGGTATTCAAACGGTGAATATCGAAGTTAAGGGCCATCGACTGTCCCACGACGTCATAGTGGCTGACGTCTGCTTAGAAGGAGATGGACTATTAGGCTTAGACTTACTAGGGAAATTAGACGCCCATATAGACCTACGTTCGGGATTGTTAGTCACGGGAGCATCGCCTAAAATTGAATCTCTACCTTCCGTTGGTTCGATAACAAAGAGGGATGAGTTAAAAATGTCTGCGAACCGAGAGTGGGTACGTTTCATGAGTAGGACGGCGAGAGAACTAGAAGCCAAGTTTTCAGGTCATATTTTATCCCTTCCAACTAGCGTGAATATAGGAGCTAAGCCGATAGTCAAGGAGGAATCAAGACACACGGGGAAGAAGGATAACAAAACCAGCTCAGCGCGTCTTTCGCGAGAGGAAACGCTTCCGGCCTTCAGTGAATCTCTATTAGAGATTTCCGTACCAGGGAAACTAGACCAGAAAGCTGTCATAATTGAGCCGTCAAGAGCTCTTCCCAATGGGGTTGTAGGAGGGAGATGCATTAACACTCCTCGGGACGGCCGTTCGTGGATGCAGTTCGTCAATTTGACCGCTTCGGCTGTGACATTGCCACGGCTTCTAGTGGTAGGTCTGGTAGAGAGAGATTGGGCGGAAGACGGTGGATCTTGTTCGGAGAGGGAACGCGAGGATGGCTCTAAAACTCCTGTTGGTTTCGCCTCGATCGTTGGCGAGAAATTGGGCCATTTAAGTGGTGGGGAAAGGAGGGATATGGAGTCCTTGTTGTCCAGATATTCAGACATTTTTTGTGAACCGGGTCCCGAAGGTTGCTCCCTGCCTGTTCAGCACCATATTGAAACTGGAGATGCCAGACCTGTGGTGAAACGCCCGTATCGTGTGCCTTTCAGTGAACGGGAGGAAATGGAACGGCAGGTTCAGACGTTGCTTGAACGAGGCGTCATTACGCCGTCTAAAAGTCCTTGGCAAGCACCTGTAATTCTAGTCAAGAAAACATCCCCAACAGGTGACTTAAAGTATCGATTCTGCACAGATTTCCGTGGCCTCAATGCAGTTACTAAGGTCGATACTTACCCGCTTCCGTTGATACAGGAAACCTTAGAACAATTGGGGAGTAGCCAAATCTTTTCCACAATTGATCTTTCGAGTGGGTACCACCAAATACCGATAGCACCCCAGGATCAGGCAAAAACGGCCTTCACGACTGTAAACGGACACTATGAGTACAAAAAAATGGCTTTCGGCCTTGCGGGGGCACCTGCCACGTTCCAACGGGTCATGGACCAACTTCTTGGCCGACTGAAGGGCACCGGATGTTTCGTTTACCTTGATGATGTGGTGGTTTATAGCTCATCACTGAGGGAACACATGCTCCGGTTAGAGGAGTTGTTCGACATATTCAGAGGCGCTAATCTAAAAGTGAACTTGAACAAGTGCGCTTTTGCGGCATCGGAAGTGACCTATCTGGGACACATAGTTACAGCCGAGGGAGTGAAACCAGATCCTAGAAAATTAGAGGCGATCAAGTCTTTTCCAGCCCCCAGAAATGTGAAGGAGTTGCGAAGTTTTCTAGGGTTGGCAAGCTATTACCGTAAATTCATAAAAGGCTTTGCGGATCTTTCAAGACCGCTGACAGAATTAACTGGCTCACGAGTACGATTCCAGTGGGGCGACAAGCAACGGAAGGCTTTTGAATCGCTAAGAGAAATCCTAAGTTCGGACTCAGTCTTGTGCTATCCGAATTTCAGCGAGCCATTTATATTGTCCACCGACGCATCAGGAGTAGCTCTGGGTGCCATTCTGTCCCAGTACAGAGATGGCGGCGAGAGACCTGTTTGCTACGCTAGTAGGCAGTTGAAGGGTCCAGAACTCAACTACTCGGCAACAGAACGAGAACTGCTAGCGGTGGTTTGGGCAACAAAGCTGTTCCGTTGTTATTTACTAGGGCGAAGGTTTAAACTTGTCACTGACCACTCTGCCTTGAGGTGGATGCTAAGCCTTCGAGACCCGTCTTCACGGCTGACCAGGTGGGCCCTTCGGTTAGAGGAGTTCGACTATGAAGTCGAACATCGCCCGGGGAAGAAACATTCTAACGCTGATGCTTTAAGCCGTACAATAGCTGTAGTCACGGGAAATAGGCAGAAAATAACCCGAGGTAAATTGAAGGATGCTCAAAAGGAGGATATGTGGTGTCAAAGAGCCATCAAGAGAGGCACTGTTCATGTACAAACAGATGCCGATGGCCTGCTATATTGGGCCGATGGGGCAACGGATGAGTCGGAATGGAGGCTTATGGTGCCTGAGGGTCTACGAAAAACAATCGTTGAAGAAAATCACTCGAAACCATGGGCTGGGCACCCAGGGGCTGATCGTACTCTCGCGGTAATCAAAAGCTCATATTATTGGCCGGGCATGGCGGCGGATGTTAAGTCCTTTGTGGAACGGTGTCACACGTGCGCTAGCAGAAAAAGTCCTGTATCTCAAAAGGTCCCCCTGGAAGCTCCCTATATGGCCACAGGGCCTTTCGAGCAGGTATCGCTAGACATATTTGGGCCTTTGCCGACTTCCAAAAGGGGCCATCGTTACCTTTTGACCGTAATTGACAATTTTACACGGTATGCGGAGGGAATACCACTGAAGGGGCAAACAGCTGAAGAAACGGCCGTAGCACTCGTCGAGAATATTATCACTCGACATGGGGTCCCTAGGAGGTTGTTAACAGACCAGGGAAGAAATTTCGTTTCTCGACTGTTTACTCAAGTTTGTAGAGCTCTGGGGATTAGGAAATTACAAACTACCGCCTACCATCCGGAATGTAACGGAATGGTAGAGAGGTTACATCGAACTCTTACCGATTCGATATCCCAATATGTGCGAAGAGACGGTCGTGACTGGGATAAGTGGGTCCCATATGCTCTCATGGCATATCGAGCAATACCTCATTCGTCGACAGGATACTCCCCAAACTACCTCATGCTTGGGCGAGAATTGGTAACTCCGTTTGATTGCTGGGTAGGTCCAACCAATGACGGATCGGAATCAGCGGACCATGTCGAAAAGGTAGGGCATCGGCTGAAAGAAGCCTATAAGGACGCTTTGAGTCGTGCCGAAAAGGCCTGGGCAATGAGGACCCATTATTGTAATGCCCGGCGTAAGGAGCGACGCCTAGAGGTGGGGGATTGGGTCTATCTCCATTGTCCAGCCGTAAAGCCTGGGAATTGTCCAAAATTCCACTGTCCCTGGACAGGCCCACACAAAGTAGAAAGGGTTCTTTCGCGAGTGAACTATGAGATCCGACTGGCCACTGGATCTCTGAATGTAGTTCATATAAATAGGCTAAAACGGGCCCCGGGGGGAGGAGGGGATTCGCACCCTAAGGTTATGACGAAGGCAGGTGGGGCAACCCGGGAAGTGGAAGGGTCGGAAGATGAGGTCATGGAGCCGGAATGGGAAATTAACCCAGGGTGTTGTTATGGCTCAGAAGACGACTCTTGTGAGGACCAAGATGAAATTGAAACGCAGAGTGAGATTCACAGACACTGTCCGGTTGCTGCGGGAAGATCGCCAGAATGTAATGACCCTGCCTGCCCTCTGGGCGTTAGATCCTCTCCTGAGGAAGAAAACAGGGAAATAACCCAGGATAGTCAAGGGGAGGGAAACGAAGGACGGATTGAGACAGGTGGGACTTCCGGGGAAAGTTCCAGTGGTTCAGATAGCGAGAGCCAAGCTTAGCGAAAGGGGAAACCTGATGCTACTTGGACACCAAAGGGGAAAACTTTAATTTTTTCTCGTAGGTCCCCATACCCGCTCAGGAGGAGAGCTAAGTTGCCTGAAAATGATTCCTGAATATCTTATTTCAGGGTTGTCGCTGTGGGTGGTCCTAGGAGTATGGCCCTTGGCGTGGGCAAGTCTGGTTTTTCTAAGACGAGGTGACGTAGTTGTGACGGGAGACAAATGGCGTCTACTGGTTCACTTGAATGTATCACACCTAGAAGGTATAATGGAAACTCTGCGAGGGGAGATTTGGAAGGTCCAATTAGACCTATCTCATGCCTCGGTTAAATATCCAGAGCTTGATGGACTTCAGCCTGTTGTCGAGGGCATACTTAGTCTATTCAGGGAGGCAGAAGAGGAACTTGATATGCTCTGGTCCATGCTACCTAGTCCCCGAGAACGTCGAGGATTGGTCAATGCGGGGGGAATAGTATTAACATACCTATTTGGGACCCCAGACGCGGACGATTTACAAGGCATTCAAGAAAATTTCGACAAACTAAGTAAGCAGTACGGAGACACCATACATGCGGTCTCTGAACAACTAACGCTCAGTCGCGAGTTTGCAAGGAAAGCCGAAGAGGACACAAAAAGGGTTACCCGCTTGTCTGGGGTGGTCCGTAGAATTTTGAAGGAAGGTTTTCAAAAAGAGGCGCAACTTCAAACGAACATATCGCGTGTTACTAACCTCATCCAAAGTTCCCTGTACCTTTCCTCGTCCCTCAGAAGCCTAGAAACTGGATTAACGGAATTCCTATTTAGATTCCGCAGAGTTCTTAATGGAGTAGGTGCATCGATGAGTGGAAGGTTGAGTAGAGAGATGCTAGGTCCTAAAGAGTTAACTCTGATTTTGGGGAAGGTAAGAGAGGCTCTGCCAACTGGACTGACACTCCTCTCGGAGGGAAGCCGATATCATGACCAAATTTACTACCAAATTTCTGAAGTACATGCAATTGCAACCGATGATGGAGTAATAGCTGTAGTGGAATTGCCTTTAAAAACTCCGGATCAGGAGATGGTGCTTTATCAGGTTCTCTCCTTGCCTCTTAAGGAGAATAAAACAGGAAGAATGGTTGCAGCTCAGCCGGAGGGGGCGTTCTTCTTGGAGAGCCACAACGAGAAGGCCTACTCAATTCTTCAGGAGCAGGATATAGCCAGATGTCGTCCCGGGATACCATGGATCTGTCCTGCCGAGTTCAAGTTCTTTCACGGACAAACACCATCTTGTATTGTCTCATCGTTTCGCCAGGAGAATACGTCGAAGGAATGGTGCCCGTGGACTTTGGTGAATCCTAGATCTTCACCCACATGGATTTGGGACGAGCACAAGGAGCTATAGTGGTATAGCATGTCTAAGCCCACTCGCCTCCATCTTCAATGCAGAGGGAGTGCTGGAGTAGAATCGCTAGAGCGGGTTCTAGATGGAAGTGGGCAGCTTACCATAGCACCTGGTTGCACAGCTTGGACACCTGATTATCGCCTTTTGCCGATAGCCGACGTTGGGGAATCCTCTCAGGTGGTGCAGTTGCAATGGGTCAACGTCACGATCAAACCACCCTTGGACCTGCCAGTAAAAGAGGATTATGATCCCGCAGTATGGGAGGATACTTTGAAGGAGCTCAAGGAGCTCGAAGAAGCGTCCAATAACTCTTCGGCTGAATGGGGAACATGGAGCGATGTTGAACGGATCCTTGCGGCCCAAAAGAAGGGGAAGGAAGGAGAACTTCTGTGGATAGCAGGCGGGTCGGTTGCTCTAATAGCACTTCTTGGGTTTACCACTGGCCTGCTAATTACAAAACTCAGATCCCGGCGTGGTGCGAATCAAAACTCGCAGCCAACGGAAGGAAGTGGGGCAGCAGGATTCGTAATACATCGACCGGCAGCTGAAAGTGTCGTATCTGTAATAACGGAGCGGATATAGACCGCTCGTAAGTGTAGTAGCCGTTCAGTGATTGTGACGACAGTGTTCGGTATAGTTATAAGAAAATGGTAACATAAGGATTTTTACCTCCTAAGGGAGAGGTTTTGTCTTGTAAAGATGCCAATAATGTTTATTTTATTTTAATTTTTACAGCGCATCACCTGTATTGTTATTAGCACTAATATTGTTTATTATTATTATTATTAGTAACATAAGGATGGGTAGTGTTAAAGGTAAAGTAATGTTCCAAGGGAAACATGACTTTGAAAAATCGGGGGGTGATGTAAGGCCCCGTTTTCCCTTTGGCCTTGTTAAGTGAATAAGGATGAGAGAAAAGGTTGGCTGTCCATCTCTAGAGATGTGAGAACCACGAATCCGCAAACGTTGCGTCTGGGATGTTGGCACTGCACGTGGCTGATTCGTAAGATTCCTGGAAGATCTAAGACCTGACAAGAGTTTCTAGTTCAATCACCTGCAAAAGCAGGAGTGGGGTACAAAGGGTTTAAAAAGAGCTGGCTTACCTCCGACCGGTCAGAGTTTGCATCCGTTCCTGAGACTTCGGCCCAGATGCTGTTCAGAGGTAGGCCAGTTCCAAATTCTCTATAATCTCCCCAAATGATCATATTTGATAACTCTACCTATCTGTCTCTCTCACTCAACCTTTTCTCTCATCGTAGCAATGGTTTATGATATTTATGTTTGTATCCTCTGTGTAAATTATAGTTTTAAAAAGGAATTTCCGCTTCTCTAAAATATTTCCCCATTGTCTATACCTCTAAATCCCGTCCTTGCTAATCAGTCCCATACAAAACCATTCTTTAATTTTTTTTAAAAAAAATTTTAAGAAGATATCAAAACTCTAGTCAATCCAACTCGCTAAAATTAATAGAATTCTATTAATTTTAGCGAGTTGGTTTGGCTAGGGGTTTTGATAGCTTCTTGAGCGAACGGAAACCGCATAGCACGTATGCCCAAAAGCGACAATTTACGACCAAGTCAGCTACCACAAGGTGAGTCTAAATTTCAATTACACTTCGTCATTAAGGACTATTGCGCATGCGCGTGTTTACAAATACGCTGTTACCTCGTCTTTTATAACCTCCATAACAGTGAACTTTAGTGCTTAATAACTTCTTTCCTAGTGAAAAGCGAGCTTTTTTTTTAACGGATTCGTGTTTAGTGCATCAAAATACGTTATAGTGCAACATTTCAAAAGGATCGGTGAGGAGACCGCGCTCCTTCACATTTACCATTATGCTTAATAGGTAGTTCTTTGTCGTTTGTGTTCGTTAAGTAATAAGTTGAGAGGAAATCGTTTACCGTTGATGATGCGAAGGTAGGGATTGTCTGTCAGGGTTCGGTCGTTATTTCTTAATAAAATTAATAAGTAATAAGACATTTTTAAAATTGGAAACTCTGGTCAATAACATTATTATCAGTTGTTAAAGTAAACTTCGAAAACGTTTTTTAATAAGAGGATTCTAGGAAATGATTTTATTATACAAGTTGTACTTGATTTTACATGAGCAATTAGTAGCCAAAATCGGATTTTCGTGAAACTTCACATACTGTTTCATTTCAACCCAAATAAGAAACAAAATTTGAAAAAACATGACTCAAAGCACTTTAACAGTACTTATTTTACACCTTTCATTGTTATTACACAGCTTGTATAAACTACAATTAAATCAATTTCTATTTGTTAGCTAAAATTTGTTCTAAAATATAAAACATTGACACGTTAATAACCGAAAAGATTAGTAGTTAAACAAATTGCTAACAATCGTCTTCATGACTGTCTGTTTCGAGAATACTTTCTTTTTCAAAGGTTCTTTTGCAATCGCTTTAAATGTGTTATTCATTCGTTCCTTATAAAATAAATTCTGTAATATCGTCTATACAAATGCAAAGTATCGAATGTGAAAAGTTGTTACTACCTTATAGATGACTTTATATATATTTTATCCTATGACATATTTTAATTAGACTTAATGCACATTCGTTAGTTTGATTATCTGTAATTGATAATTATTTTTCTTTAATTTTCGAGAATTTGCCAGTCCAAAAGCTACCAGAAAAATGCGTTTTTTCACATTCGATACTTTATATTTGTATCGACGATATGTCCAATAAGATGGTGTTTTATATTACCATATCGCGGAGTATCCGGTTTTTGTTATTCGCGTAATATTTCGGAACGTTCGTAAATCCTATCGGTAATTACAGAGGCAAGTTCTAATATAAAAAAATAAGGCAATGTAAGACCAGTAAATACGACTTCCGGTTAATTCAGGCCATTTTGAAGTTAAGTAAATTCTATTGTTTCTACTTTGACAAAATACAGTTTAAGTGGTTTGCGACATTTTTCTTTTTGCGAGATATATAAAACGATATAGCAATAAAGAAAGTTTGAAAAAAATAATACAAAATGATCTACCTTCTAAGGGTGGGTTTACACTTGATAGTTATTGCAGGATATTTCTATCAGAGAGAAATTGCCACTAATGAAAACCCATGTAAAATATAAGTCGGCAATAAATTCTACCATGAGCAATTTATTGCCGACATACATTTTACATGGGGTTTCATTAGTCGCAATTTCTCTCTGGTATAAATATCCTGCAATAACTAGCAAGTGTAAACCCACCCTAAGGGATGGGCTGAGAAAAACTTGTCGGGAAGAATCACTTACAATATTCTTGCAACAGGCAAGGTGGAATTGAAGTAAATTATAGAAGTGATCTAAACTTATTGATTTGCAATGAATTTATTATTACTATTGGAATTTTATTACAGATCAACTTTTTGATTGAAATATTAATTTTAAAAAATCCCTACTACTCTAGGCGTATACCGGATGAAATTAAAAAAGAAGGAACAGGCTTTTAATGTATATTCATTAGCAATCACGGACACGGAGGCCTAGGGGCCACGAGTGCTAAGATGTATGCTTGAATGCTAAAGGTCATGGGTTCGATTCCCACTAGGGTCGATGGCTTTTCATTAAAAAAAAAAGAAAATGCATCAGCCCTATCCTGACTACAAAATGGTGGTAATCTGTAGATAGAACCCGTCCTAAAATTAGTTGTCAATAATAAAGGGACGTTAAAATTTAAATAAATTTCTATTCGAGTAGCTTGCAGAAGCAATTGACTAAACACATTTTCGATAATTACATATTTTATTTAAACGACTTCGTTCAATACAACCCTTATAGTAACGGGCGACACAGCTCTATGGTAGATAAAGTAGCTTACACAATTATCCCAATCAATCATTTCGATATTGTACATCAAATATTCTATTTTATTAGTCAAATATATTACAAATTATCAAAATACGATCTCATGTCGGGATGTGCCATATAGGTCACTCACATTATATTAACATATTATTGGGGGTCTTTTTTGTTAGTTAATCCCCTATACTAAATGCATGTTCCACGCAAAAAAAAACAAAAAAAAAAACCCAAAAAACTCTTACCATAGCGTCATGACAACATAAGGCGTCCAGCACCAGATAAAGGCAGCTACTATAGTTACTGTCATCCTCAGTGTTCTAGTTCTTGCACGTTCTATGTTCGTCATGTCACTCCTTCTCAGCCTCAGCCTGCCTCGCAGTCTTTCACTGTCAGTTTCTTCACCTGCTGGCATAAGGGTAAAGTCTCCATATAAATCACTTTTATAAAGAGGTAGTAAATAACTATGAAATAAATATAGAAGAAGTAAATATAAATTTACTCCAAAATTTTTATTGTTGATCTATATGATTCATGACTCGTCTGGTTCCGCGTTCTTTTTCGGAGGTAAAAGAAATGGTTTGTTAAATTTATTTGCCTTATATTTCATTTGTGAACTAAAAAAGCAGAGCAAACGGGAAGAATAGCATCTAAAAACGTTTCAAAGGCATTCAACTAGGTCAGCGAGAGCTTTCCGGGCTTTTTATACTTTATCTTTTGGGGGCCTCTTTTTCTTCATGTTTTTAGTTTCCTTCAGTTTGCCTTTCACTCTTTTTAGATCAGTTTTGAATAAAAATAAAACCCCAAGTAGCAGTGTGTCTGTGTTGCTTGTTACTTTTTAAAATTTTGATAACAGTTTTAAATTTTACTAATTTTGTTTTATTAGCCATTTATGTGAGTAAATCTCCTTGCTGTTGTGGAGCTCCGTAAATAAATTCGATTGACAGCGGATATAACCCATTTTCCCCACTCTCTGTTTCTTGACTTCCGCTAATTCTTAATAGATGGGAAATTATAAATCCAAAAAAGAAAAAAAAAAAAAAAAAAAAAAAGAAAAAAAAAATAGAACAACGCCACTCCTATTTTTCATGCATGATGAAATCGCGGATTGAAATCAATACATTAGAAACATGCATTTTCTAAACCTTTTTCTGTCGATCGTCACTTTCATGGTCACCTTCCAGTTTTCATGACTTTATAGACATTTAAGAAATTATATGAAAAGTAAAAACGGCTCGTCTGTTGAATATATATATATATATATATATATATATATATATATATATATATATATATATATACATAGTGTAATATAAACATAGTGTTAAATATAACAGCTCAAGAAAAATTATTTCCTGTGTCTGTCTACTTATGTGGGACACATTTAAATACTACAATAACTATATTCTGGAAAGAATCCTTTTGTAAAAAAAACACTAGTAAAAAAAAAATGTAGTTCTCAACCATTTGTAGGCAGATTTTGGTTCGCATCTTTTTTTACGTCCAAATATCGTTCATATGTCTCTCTTTACGACCAACTGCCGTTTCGTTCTCTCTAAAATCTCAACCCAAGATCGTTAACAAGTTGCAGAAATTAAAATATTTATTTATTTATATTTTAACTTCCATTTATTATTGAATAAGAGTTTTAGGAGGCACTCTTTTCTAGCTAGGATAGGGCTAATGCATTTAGGGCACTGACACCATAAACCTCACCACTTACTGCCACCGGGCCTCCTTAAAATATTTATTGGCTTACATTTATTTAAAATATTTAATGGCTTCATTAAGCGCATTAAATATATATATTTATACTCACCATTATAAATTAAAAATTCGTTATAAATTATTTATAATGAATAAGCACCTAGTTCTTAAATTAATTTTTCATCAATTAATGTTAAGGAAAGAAAATAATTTGGAGATCCTAAAGAAACATAATAATAAATTTAGTACAGTCACAATAGCTTCTGTGATACGCTGTCCAATCAAGTATTGAAATCAGTCTTTTGAGAAACAATCTTAAAGAGATTAAATAAATTAAATATAATGAAACTTTGATAATGGAAATCATCTCGATGAGTTCTTTTTCTTCGAAAGGAGATAATTATATTTCAATAAAAATTCTTGAAGAAAATAAGCGTGATTACATAAGTCCAATCTACGGCAACTTAATCAGGTTCTGTGCTTATCTTCTTAATATCGAAACTTCATTAATAACTTTATTGAGATTTTCGACGAACAGGACGGAATAAGTTATAATTATTCCCAGATGGTTTAGGAAAACCTGGAAGATAATTTCTTTTTAGCACTTTCTGAAGGATTGTAGCTATTGAGGATGCACTCATGAAAGAATTTTTAAACAATTTCTTTAAAGCTTCATCGATCCAACCTACTAGATATCGAAAATGACCCGGTCGGTGAAGCAGTAGCGCTTTTTATTACAATACTTTATTTATTATATATGCCCTGTTTTGTACCATTATTTGTCTTGCATCTCATTGAGGGCACTTCTTAACAAGAAGACACGAAACATGTATACATGATAAATAAAGTGGAGTAATACCAAGGACTACTGGTTTACCAACGTTAAGGTTCCAATGAACTAAAATGTATTCAAAAATATTGTGGGTCATCTGCCAAAATATAGTTTATATATGTATATATGAATAAATCTGATTTGATATAATTGTTTTTAAATATAATATTGAGTTAGTGATGGGGTCAGCCCATTTGGTGCAGTATAAAACATTTGATATTTATTTATTAAGAGTTTCGCAACTTTTGGCGACTTGCTCTTTAACATACATCACGATATTACAAAATACTTTTTGCACATTGTATATATAACAAGTCAGTACATTTTATGAGTATAGCTAGTACATTAGTGAGCTAATTAATAATAACAATAACATGTTTTATATAATATATTTCACAATAACAATACGGTAATATGATAGATATTAAATAGAGTGTGAAGAGGGGGGAAAAAAAAAAAAAAAAAAAAAAAAAAAAAAAAAAAGTGGGGGGAGGGTAGAAGAGGTAAGATTATATTGGAGATAGGGCTTTATATTTAAATGTAGGTTAATTAACTTAATTTCTTAAAAATGTAAATGATTTTATAAAGGCTATTTCGTTCATTATTTTAAATTAACTTTAGGAGGTAAATTGGATATAAGGCTAGATTTTTGAATATAGGTTAATTGTCTTTAAGTGAGTTAGTATGGTGTTAATATGTGGACTATTTTCGGCAAGTAAGTCGTGTAAGTCATGAGGAATTGTTAGGTAGTCTCGTAATCTGCAGTCAGTAAGTATGTGTTTAACTGTTAATGTCTCGTTACAACATGCGCATACAGGTCTGTCTTGTCGTTCCATTAGATAGGAGTGCGTTAGTAAACTGTGTCCTAAGCGAAGTCTTGTAATAATAACTTGGTCTCGTCTTGTTAGGTTTTCTCTTGACCAGGGTATTATTGTATTTTTTATTTCCCGCAGTTTGCTTTGAGAGTTAGTCCATTCTGTCTGCCAGTCGTTTACTGTCTTATTTTCAGCTAGTTTGCATAGGTCAGTTGCTGTCATTTTGTTCAGGTCAGGTGTAGGTCTTTGAGTTGCAGTTTTCGCTAGTAAGTCTACTGTAGTGCTCTGTGAAATCCCTTCATGTCCAGGTAACCAAAACATAGTGATATGTCTGTTCTTTGTTTGTAGTTGGAATAAATGTGTAAAAATCTCTATGACAATAGGGTGTGTGCTGTAAATGTTTGTCATTGAGTGTAAGGAGCTTAATGAGTCAGTGCATATTGTTATGTCGTTCGTGTCTGTATCTTCAATGTTTTTGAGTGCTAAAAGGATTGCGTGTAGTTCTGCTGTGTGCAGTATAAAACAAAATGATTGGTTTGATAATTTTTTTAAATAAAGCCATGTGCCAAAAATTAATTTGTATGTATTATAAAAATTAACGTTTGGTGTATGCTGTTCAATATTATTTTTGTAATTAATGAAAGAGATGAGATAAATTTCAGGATTTCTTGAATTCTAGATGTTTATTTTTAGTAGTAGTGTTAGTGTGAGGAATTTCACAAATAAGCCTTCAATCTTATTGTACCGTTGTCAGTTCGTTTCCTTGAACTTTATGCTTTTTTCCGAAGTTGGATAAATCAATGGGAGAAGAAGGTATGTCGGAAGAGTATAAAGAAGGCTGTTGAAAATAGCATTGAGGAAGATTATGAGATCTCTGAAGTCTTACAAGTAGGTAGGTAGGTATTTTGGGAAAAGCTGATGTCACTTCAAGAAGTTGGTGGTGGAATTACTCAAATGAATATTCATATCTAAGAATCTAATTCCGTCTTTGTTTGTTCAAGGGTAATGCCTACTCTTGAATAATAATAAAAGTCCGTCACGCAGGAGCTGCATAACTAAGCACTTTCCTCAGAATTTGGGTAGTGTAGACTGCTTTCCAGAACAATTTGCTTAAAATATCCTACATAAATAAAATAAAACCATGAATAGTTCTCTTTTAATTTTGTAATGAGTAACTGATAAATTATTAATTTGCTTCCAGAGTTATGTTTACACATGGTACCTACTACACTACGTAATAAATACAAAACACCTCATATTATCGTATTTTGATCTAACGCAGGAACCGGATACAGTCCCTCTAGCGCTCCTTGCGGCGCCTTTGTGGACCTATGGCTGGCTTTTCTATTGAAATATATTACAAAGTAAACCCCCCTTTCCGATTGACCGATTCAGCTCATTTTTATAACACTTCTTTCTCATGAGTTACCCACGTTCACCCAGCAGAAATTACGACCAGTATGAGTATATTAGTAATTTGGGTCCGGAGTAAACCCCCCCCCCCCCTCCTAATGAACCGATTTAGTTTATTTTTACATCACATATTTACCTGTAGATTACCACTACGAATACCGAGTTTCGTCGAAATATACCAAAAATCACGGTTGGTAGTGGCGAATTGGTATTGTGGGTCTGGAGTAAACCCCCCCTCTTAATGAACCGATTTAGTTTATTTTTACAACACATAATTACCTGTAGATTACCACTATGAATACCGAGTTTTGTCGAAATATACCTAAAATCACGGCTGTTAGTGGCGAATTGGTATTGTCGGTCCGGAGTAAACCCCCCCTCCTTATGAACCGATTTAGTTCATTTTTATATCTCACTTTTCTCTCTATATTACCACTACGAATACCAAGTTTCGTTGAAATATAACAAATATTACGGCTGAAATGGTCAAATTAGTGTTTTAGGTTCGGGGTAAACCCCCCCTTCCGGTGGACCGATTTTGGTGGTTAACGAACTCGTTCAATCGTTTGCTAATTGAATGCTATATACCAAGTTTCGGGACGAAAAAACAAAAACTCTGGCCGCTATCGTGTTAACAGACATATATATATATATATATATATATATATATATATATATATATATATATATATATATATATGCATATATATATATATATATATATATATAGATATATATAAATTTTAACGGGGGTCATTTTCGGTGTCTACTAGGTAGGATCGATAAAGATTTGAAGAAATTTTTCAAAAATTCCGTCATGAGTCCAACCTCAATAGCTACTTTCCTTCGGAGGAAAGTGCTAAAAAGCGGCGCTAATAGCCCGTACGCCGTAAAAAAAAAATAAAATAATAAATAAAAACAAAATAAAAATCAAATCAAATAAATAAAAAGTCCGTCACGCAGGAGCTGCAAAAATAAGCACTTTCCTCAGAATTTGAGTAGTGTAGACTGCTTTCCAGGATAAGTTGCTTAAAATATCCTATACAAATAAAATAAAAACATAAATAGTTCTCTTTTAATTTTGTAATGAGTAACTACTCAATTATTAATTTGGTAATTAATTTGCTTCCAGAGTTATGTTTACATATGGTACCTACTAAACTACTTAATAAATACAAAAAAAACTTCATATTTTCGTCTTTTGATCTGACCCAGGAACAGGATACAGTCCCTCTAATGGTAGAAAGCGCTCCTTGCGGCTGCCTTGCAAACCTACGTCTGGCGGGCTATTCTATTGGAGTTTATTACAAAGTAACCTTCCTTTCCGATTGACCGATTTAGCTCATTTTTACAATACTTCTTTCTCATGAGTTATAACGACGTATACCGCGTTTCGTTACAATACAACAGAAATTACGACTGGTATAAGTATATTACTAATTTGGGTCCGGAGTAAACCCCCCTTCCGTTTGACCGATTTCGTTGGTTTACGAACTCGTTCAATCGTTTGCTAATTGAACGCTATATACCAAGTTTCGTGACGAAAAAACAAAAACTCTGGCCGCTATTGTGTTAACACACACACACACACACACATATATATATATATATATATATATATATATATATATATATATATATATATGTATATATACACACACATATACAGTGAAACCTCTTTATAGCGGACACCATTGGGTCCGTAAAAAATGGCCGTTATTGGGAGGCGTCCTTTATTGGGGGGTTAATGAAATCCAACTTTTAAAAAGCAGTGCACAATAGTTTCTTATTTCTTTTAAAGCTGTCATTATCCACAATACCGCGTCCAGTACATTAGTAACAGTCCATTTTCGTTATGGTTTCCCGAAAAAATCGTTTTCTGTAATGTGTGTTTGAAATTTTTAATAATGCCGAGATCGAGGGGCTGGCAGCAAAATGTCATATTCGGTGGAAATAACTGAATTTTCACATTTATTAGATGCATCTGTGGGTGGCATATCGCGTTGTCCATAAACAAAATTACACGCCGTTTTTGACGTCCCATTCTCTGATCGAAAGTTTTTAGCCATTACTCATTATAGGCGTTGTCATCCACGCTTTTTTGTTAGCTTGCCAATATATTCTTCAATTGACGTTAATGTTCTTAAAACAACGTGGTTTTAATGATTTACTGATTATTAACGACTGTTCAAAATCGCCTTCGATATTTACGCACAACATTACAGTTAAACGATCTTTGATTTGTTTGTCTTCTGTGCATATTTCCCCTTTTAGAATCATTGACTTGTTTGGCATGGCCCGAAAAAATAAAGCCGTTTCATCAAAATTAAATATATTTTTAGCCTCATAGTCATGGCAAATGTAAACCTATTTATTTTTCCAATCTTGGACTAAATCAACATTAACCGATGCACTTTCACCACATATCGTTCTAAAAACTACGCGAAGTTTGACGTCTGCGTTTTGCCGCGCCCAGATCTCTAACACAAAGCTATAAACTATCATACACTATTAAAACTTCCACTTTATTTTTTAGAATTACACGCTTTCTTTTCGAAGTTCATGCTGAATAGTGATGTAACGAAACAAGATGTGGTTCCTGGAACAGTAGGGTACGGTTTACTCTTGACATTTCCAATGAATTTTACTAGCAATGCCCGCCAGGGTGTGCTTTTTCTTGAGATTCTGAGAATCCAATTAAATATTTTACCCTGCTGTCCGCTATTGGGAGTTGAAATCAGCTATATGGGTCCGATTTTAGGTGTCCGTTGTCCGTAAGTAGAGGGTCCGCTATTGAGAGGTGCTAAAGCATTGATTTAAACGGGTTTTCGCCGGGACCATGGATTTTCTGCCCGTTCATAGAGGTGTCCGCTATTTGGAGGTGTCCGTTACAGGAGGTTGCACTGTATATATATATATATGCATATATATATATATATATATATATATATATATATATATATATAAATTTTAACGGGGGTCATTTTTGGTGTCTACTAGGTAGGATCGATAAAGATTTGAAGAAATTTTTCAAAAATTCCGTCATGAGTGCAACCTCAATAGCTAAGTAGCTAGGAAAGTACTTTCCTTCGGAGGAAAGTGCTAATAAAAATAAAGCAATCATAAAAAGAATAAGTCCTATCGTACTGTGATTTCTATTTATTTTCTTCAAGGTTCTAAGTCAATAATAATTTATATGAAGGATTCGTGAAATAATCATTATTTTGGAGCAAAAATAAGTTCTTTTTAATTTAAATAAAAATTAAAGAATGATAAAATGATAATGATACAAGTCTCAACTGTTTTGGCATTTGAATAAAGGAGAAAGAAAAAGTCGAACAGGCAGTTCACATCAGCTTTTCCAGGCAGGAAAGCTGATCCTAAAAGTTAATGTACGCCTCCTTGCCGAGGATTGTGTATTAACTTACCGAAACCAATAAATATTAAAAGTTTTTCTGTTTTAAATTTATTTTGAAGGTTGTGAGCACTGCGTGCCTAGGATAGTCGGTTCGATCCGCAGAAGGGGGGATGGCTTTTCTTTCAGGAAAATAAAGTCTTCAGTCGTATCCTGGCTAGATAAGGATGTAGATAACCCGTCCCAAGAATCAGTGTTATTTATTAACGGGCGTTAACATTTAAATATATATGCTTGATGTTATTTTTCGTCGCTGGGATAGTATTTTTAGATGGAACGGCATTTTTCTCCAGCGGTGGTACTCCTCCTCACTTCTTCCCGGAATATTTCGATGGATTCATCTCCATCTTCTTCAGCCAGGTACTTGTTTCTTCCTCGGTGGTAGCCAAGGGAATGACATTTTTCTCGATCTGGGCGCCTTTTCTCCCCTTTAACCACAGTATCGGCGGACGAATGGTGTTGAAGCTCCCTGGTGTAGTTGGGATTCTGTCCGTTGGCAGCGCTGATGGTATTGCGTCTTTTTTCTCTCCTGCTTCTATTTTCCTCGCCGTAAGGTTTTATATGCTTGATGTTATTTTTCGTCGCTGGGATAGTATTTTTAGATGGAACGGCATTTTTCTCCAGCGGTGGTACTCCTCCTCACTTTTTCCCGGAATATTTCGATGGATTCATCTCCATCTTCTTCAGCCAGGTACTTGTTTCTTCCTCGGTGGTAGCCAAGGGAATGACATTTTTCTCGATCTGGGCGCCTTTTCTCCCCTTTAGCCACAGTATCGGCGGCCCCTATATATATAGGGGAAGGTGTTGTACCTCTGATCATATTGTACCTTTAACCACCGAGGCTGTGGCGGCATGTAACAACATTTTATAAATTTTGGTGTAATTAGTGTTTAGCTCCTTCACTAGAGGGCTTGCGTAACCTACTTTGGATTATTTAAGTCAAAGAGGATTCTTGCAAAAAATACTTATTCATTTCTATCATAAAAATGTAAGTTATTTATTGATGACGTTTTGCCTCATAATATTTTTTGTATTTTGTCTTTTTAGATGGAAATCATTTTACAAAGTATTACAATAAGAAACGCTTCTGTGTAGCTTCTGAAATTGATTTATCTTAACTCTAAAATTTTTAGCATGCTTTTTAATTTGCAGTACCAGGGTGTTGTACCTCTGACCACGAGTAGTTGTTGTTCCTTTGACCAGGTCAAAGGTACAACACACCTGCGTAATTTTTTCATAATTCAACTTTTATGTTCTTCTGCTACATATTTAAAAAAAAAATTAATATTGGTTGCGTCAATTGTCCAATGAATTGAAAAAATAATAAATGAAATAAGTTCAAACTGACTTTATCACTCCCCAGTGTAGCAGTTCGAACCTATCGCCTCTAATCGTTCCACCTGAAGTTGTAAGGCCACATCGAACAGCGCAGGCAAGGAAAATGTCAAATAGGGGCCGGCCTAAAGGGAAACCTCGTATCCTGAGAGATATGTCTGAAAAGTTTATTATTGAAGTTAAAAAAAACAAAACAAAAACGAAAGCACCACCCTAAACGTAAGACACCACATATAAATAAACCCCTTCTTAAAAAAGTAGTAAATAAAAAGAAAATTATTCTAATGACGTTTCAGATTCTGGTACTGACACTGAAATTTCTTCAGGAGAAAGTGACGTTGATCTATCTGATAAATGTCGTGAGTTAAGTCGATGAACAGCAACAATTTGAAAAATATGGTTTGGAAAAAGGAAATTTTATGCTTGCTAAAAATAAAAGTAAAAGATTTGCAGAGATCGGTGACATTACATGTCCAATGTTTAAGATCCAATATTTGAAAAAACAAACTTTGTGACAAGTTTACGAGAGAAGATGAAAATTTGTATGATATTGATGTTAAAGACATGGTTAAACTTCCATACCCTACTATTGCTAGTGGATCTGCTTGACAGTTAAAACGTTTATCGATTGGACTGGACTTTTCAGCATATTAAGCATAACATAATATAAATAATAGCTTTTATATTATGCTTACATCCTTGTCCTGTATTCATTAAACTTACAATTAATTACAATATTACTCAATACAATTTTTTTTTCTGCACTGCTGTGTTTTTTTACGTGGTCAGAGGTACAACACCCCATGGTCAAAGGTGCAACTACATGTTGTACCTTTGACCACTGTTCGATTATTTTTTAAAAAATTAATAAAAAATTATAATGTAAAGCTATAACCTTGAAAAAATTATATATGATAAGCAATAGAAAACTAATTACAATGAAATAAAAAAAATGAATTTAGCCTTAATATTCAAGGTAAAAAAAATTCAATTTTGCAAAGTGGTCAAAGGTACAACACGTTCCCCTATATATATATATATATATATATATATATATATATTTTACTGCACATCTGTTTTTAGACCATTTAAAAGATACAATTGAAGGAGTTGGGACAAAATTGTGCCCAGCAACATTTCTAAAAACACTTAACTGTAGCTCCTTTATGTTGGATATTATGTGGGAGTATCAGTTGAAATGGTTAGGGGCAACAAGATTAAGTAGCATACGGAGCTCGAATACATATTTTAGTAGCATTTGCATCCTAGACTCATAGTCCCACATAATATCCAACATATAGCAGCTACACTTTAGTTTTGTTAAAAATGTTGCTTGGCACTATGTTGCCCCGACCACATAAATTTAAATAAATAAATTTTTCTTGTTTTCGTTTTTTTTCGAAAAAAAAACCCCAAAAACTTGTTTTTTGGGGCAAATCCCGATTTATCGCTTAAACGAAGCTTTGTACGGGAATACACCTCGATAGAAAAGTTGTAGCTTATTAAATTATCTTTATAATAAACTTATGATCTTTATGATAACTCTGCGTCTTAGCAGAATAGTAGAATATTTTACGAGATAATCGTGTTTGAATAACCCATCGGGTGGACATTTTGTTCCATAGAGAGTTAGACATTTTTAAATCCGACGAACTGTCTAAACGCAAAAACTGGGAAAACGAATCTCAGTTCACTTTATATATATATATATTTTTTTATTTATTTAATAAGCTACAACTTTTTTATTGAGGTGTTTAAAAAGCTTCGTTTAAACGATAAATCGGGATTTGTCCAAAAAAAAAACGTTTTTTGCGTTTTTCTCGAAAACAAAGCGAAAACGAGAAAATCGCGAGAGGACTTTTTGACTTAGTTTTTCGATTCCCAATCAATATACGAAGTCGGTCGGTTTTAGACTGGGACACCCTGTATATACAACATTGGTATTGAAGCGAACAGTAGAAATATTATCTATGTATTCATGTTATTGTTTCTTTACTCTGAAAAATAGTTTTAAATAATAGGACTTTGTCATTCTAGAATCGACGTGAGGTTAACGAAACGAATTGTAAAAAATTCATTTTGACAAAATCGTATGATTTCTTAAACGAGCTCTGCACAATACAATGACGCAAATAATTTGTCTCTTATCAACGAGTTAGTCTTTGAAAAAATATATTTGTTTTCATGCTGGCCACTTTTTTCTGCTGTTTACAAAACATCACAATTTTTTTTTATTAATGTAAATAGGAGTTATAGACCAGTGTTATCATTGATTGTGTTTTATCTTTCATTAAATAAATCATACTTACTACTCTCATCTGAAATGGTTTTCGCTTCATTCCTGTCTGATTTTAAAACACTTGTTGTTAGTTCCACAAACTATCGTCCCATATGCACAGATTCTGCTAAAGTATCAGGTCGGTCAAAATGTTCGTGCGCATTTTAGGGAAATATTTAAATAGTGAGGGGGCGAGGTTAGCTCAGTGGTAGAGCACTGGACAAATAAGTTGGAGGACCTGAGTTCAAATCCCGAGCAAGCACTAAAGATTTTTTCTTCTAGTGTCTTCGTTCATGGGTTGAATTCGGCCTCCCTGACCGTCCCTAGGCCAACCCAGCCTTTAAAATAAATTTATCAATGGGTACCTCGGGTGCTAACGACTAGCAGTCGAAGCAGCCAAGGGAAAAATCAGGCGGCCGGAGCATGGTACTGACCACACTATCTCCCTAGTGTGCCGTATAGTCATGAATCAGATACCTCTATACCCTCAGGGCCCTCGTGGACTGGTACAGGACTAATTTTTTTTTTTTTTTAAATAGTGAAAATAATACACAATTTAAAATTTTAAGCAATGATATGTTTTCCGCCACTAACTAAAATTTCTCGCTATCTTGCTGGTAGCTTTTAAATTTCATTTCTGTAGAAAGACTCTGGTTTTGATGCAAACCAATTTGAAAGTTCATTTTGTGCATCCTGTATAGAATTTAACTTTTTCTCTAGTAAAACATTTTATACGGAACGTCTCTGTTAACAATGCCCGAGGCGTAAGCAGTTTGCGGTAAAATCTTTCAAATAAATCCAAAAAAATGTTTTATCGTTGTTCCAACGTGTGTGGCATTGTCATGATAAAACAACACTGTTTACAGTAACTATTCGCGAGAGGCTTTTAATCCATGAGATGAATCCATACGTTCCGCCATTCAATTCACAGTTAATTCTGATTTTGATACCACAAGATTATAAACGTCGTTATTAAAATTAACTGGGCGCCCTGAACGGGGCTCATCATAAATCATGCTTTCCCCAACTTCAAATGTTTTAAACAATTTCTGTTATCGCCGTTGATCTGGCACATTCGGGACACAAAAATTTAAATGTAACACAGTACGTTGATGTTAAATACCGACATTGATTTTTTATCGGTCCGATGCTTATGAGAATTGGTGACAGACTGAGTAATACATTTCACGGCTATTTCATGATGGTTTCTCGACGATCGCCGAAGGTAAGGAACGTCAGACCAGTACTTGCATGTGTTATAGTTCAGGAAGACACTTTGGCGTTATAAAAGGGAGACAACCTAAAGATAAGTTGCGCGAACAGCAGTTAATACGCCCTACAAAAAAAGTTGGTTTTGGGGAGAAATCTATCAGTTCTTTCATAATAACTAATGAAATATTGGCTTACTTTTTATTAGTTTCCTCTCAGACTGAATTATAGTTTTATGATAAGGGCACACATCCAATCATTGAAAGACAAACATTTGTATAAAATCATACAAATGCGTTCCATTACATAACTTATTCATTACTCCTTATTCTTTTTTTTCAAAATAAAATTTTGACTTCCAATTTGTCTGCGTTTGATTTGTTATATTTGATGTTTTCATGTATTTTTTGATTAATTACTACTATTCTATTCATACTTTTCCATCTCTCCAGCAGTGTCCTGGTTGCTAATGTTGAAAACTGTGGGATAACTCAGTTTACTGGAGGAGATTTTTACTGGGAATATTTACAACCAGCTAAATTATTTTCACTTATTTAAGAAACATATTTTTATTATTAATTATGGCTGTTTAAAAATTGTCTTAAAATTCAAGCAGTGATGAGCAGTACGTTTTTTGTGAGAATTTATTTATCCGACAATTTCAGATATTTTGTTGCACTGACTGTTGTATTTGCTATCAAACTATTGGTCGAGAAGATAACTCTAGCGGAATCTAATTTGTAGGGATCTTTCAACTCAATGAACAATTATTAATATTTATGCTGATTTCCGGCACATGCTTTCCGGATATTCCTATCATTCGGAACTGAGATATCAATTATATTTGCTTTTCAATGATGACAATCTCTGGGTAAATGTGGTAAACAGTTCGGTCATTAATCATATCTTCGTCTCAGTGTACTTTAATTATATCATTGAGAAGATATGGTCGACCGTTCGGAAGTAGGAAGCGTTGATCGTCGGGGTTTCGGTCAGTGTTCTTATTTAATAAAACACATTTTATTTGCTAAAATGTATATTTATTGCCGCCAACGTTTCGGCTTGCTATACAAGCCATCTTCAGGGCTATTGAGAAGATTGAGAACTGTCCCGTTTCAAGAAGAGAACATTTCTGACTGGAGAAATGTTCTCTTCTTGAAACGGGACAGTTCTCAATCTTCTCAATAGCCCTGAAGATGGCTTGTATAGCAAGCCGAAACGTTGGCGGCAATAAATATACATTTTAGCAAATAAAATGTGTTTTATTGAATAAGAACACTGACCGAAACCCCGACGATCAACGTTTTAATTATATCATTATCTTCTCTAAGCTCAAGTCAGTGCTTGTTACTTCTTAAGTATCTGTGATCCACTGGGGTATCAAGCCATCGGAGCACTGCTTCCAATGTGAAGGTCTGGCAGATTTGTCAAAGTCACTCCAGATTCGTGCAAGCCTAGATACGACTTTCGTTTCACCACATTGTAAGGGTAGTGCTTTTTAAACCTATTGCCTGGTTTAACACCCAGGGAAGGTGATCCTGGGGTATGTAATTCTAATCAGAGTGATTTGTTCCTTTAGTGCTCGCATGATTAGCTGGAAGGTTTTAGGGCTGAATCGATCAGTTATTTTGAAAGTAACTAATGAAATGTTGTTGTTTTTTTTTTTTTTTTTTTTTTTTTTTTTTTTTTAACGGCGCATTTTAACGGCTACAACTTGGCCATTAGCGCCGGGCGATCTACAGGTTGCCACCCTTGAAATGTTGGTTTATCTTTAATTACTTTCTTCTCAGACGGAGTTATCGTTTACGAGGAGGGCATTCATCCAATCATCGAAGTGAATACTATGTCCTAGGAGTCATTATTAGATATAATAAGGGACTATTACGTTTTACGGCCAATCGAATGGCTTGAACATAAAGTGCAAGAGAAAAATGGCATAGACCTTGGCTTATAGATTAATTTCATTTGTAGAGCATGATGTTTAAAGCATGCTTTTAACAGTTTTGCTCTTTTCTAAGTTTAACATGACATGAGATACGTCAATAGAATCTGAAAGGAAATCGATAGAATTGCACGGAAGAATTCCGGTTAAAAATTGTAAAACTTCCTCTGGGATTTATTTTTTTGACATATTCACAATCCATGGCATGTTAAACTTAAAATCTTGTAAACCTTTATGATTGTTTTGGTTTCCGGTGCAGCCAGTTATTTTTAAAAAAGCAAAAAGCTGTTTGCAGTCAGCTGTTTAACTCTCCTTAGGCTATATTTATATTTAGGATCCTGCAGAGGCACCAAGTGAACATTGAAAGGGCATTAGCATTAATGCAAATTTAATGCTGATTTAAAAAAAAAAGTAATGTAACGTTGAAAAATAATGCCATGGAAAATTGGGGTTTTCTACAAACAGCACGATTGTTTCGAAATAACATTTAGAACGGTATATGTATGGAAAAAAAAAACAGTTATAAACATAAAGCTGTCTGCATTTAACTACATTTTGTGACTAGTTTTACCCCCTTGAGTATTGTCATCTACTATAATGGCTTGTATAATAGCTCTGTTAGAAAATCACTTATGATTGACGCTGTTGATCAAACTATTCTCCGCCTAGCAAAGGCTGAATTAAAATTGAGACCAGTTTCGAAGTCAGTTTTCAAGAGAGTTGCCCCTAAATTTCCAATTCCAATGAAGCTGATTCCGTTTTCCGAATGACGAATCTTGAAGCATAAGTTCTTTTCTTTAATCCCGCGTTTCCGACTCAGGCCCTTTAGAAAATGAGTCGAGTGCTGAATTGCTTCATTGTCGGCCCCTTTATAGGCTAAAATTTAAATGATGATTGTTGAAAACAAATATTTTTTTCAAAACCAATTAAACACAAATTATTTATTGTAGTTTAAAGTGGAGTTATGCTACTAATTCAGTATTGCATATAATATAACTTCATAATGAAAAGTTTTTATACGAATATAAAAGTTGAGAACTATTTTTTTAAAATTTAACTGTATAGGTTCTTAAAAAAAATCAGTAATGCAGCGAACACTTTCCACCTTCTGTCGAATGCTCATAGTATGCAGCTCCTGCGTGTGGGACTTGGAAAATATTTACCAATCGCTATTAATTAAAAACGTAGTAGGACGCAAAGAAATATGTTACAATTACTATATATATCACTGTTGTCAGAATTTTAAATGTTCTGCAAAATTATTTAATAAATAAATACACAATTGAGCATTACGTGCGATTGTTTCCGACCAGAGTTGACTTGTACTTCCTAAGTATGGGAGTGTTTGAGCTAATAGACATTGTGTATATTATACATCGAGAATTGTATTAATCACTGTTCACAAGGTGTACATAGTTACATATCTACTAATGAGATTAGCATGCTACCTTATGGTTTCGCAGCAACGATGTAACTTTATGTTTGCGTTTCTTATTATTTTAGAAGCGTTTGGAGGCCCGGTGGATGCGATCGTTAAGGAGTGAGCTTGCCTAGGTGCTCTGGTTCGATTCAAGTTATGGATGTTGGAAAATAAAATGTTCTATTCTGGCTGGAAAAGTTATCTACAGGTTAACTGTAGATAACTCGCCCCAAAAATCTGTATTTTTATAAGTCGAGGTTAAAATTTAAAATAAATAATAAAAAGGGAAGACTTAAACGATGCTAAAAAGTAGTTTTTTTTTGTTTCGGCTTAAGGCCTGTCAATCTTTGAGGTCATTAACGCCAGTTAAAATATTTTAAATTTAAGTTTTTTTTAATGCATGGATTGAAAACTATTATTTTTTCATATTTATCGAGTATATTAGTAATTAAAAATAAGAGAAGAATCTTCCACGGACAACTCCAACACATTGTATTCATTTTTATTTATTTATGAGTAACCACAAGTAAAGCAATTCGCTCAAAAATAAATAAATAAAAAAATGAATATATACATCTAGACATTTGAGTAAACTCTCAGTGGAAGTGGGGTTATGTAAGAATACAATTGTTTTCTAGCCAAAGAAGGCTGCCAACGAGCATATAAATTTTTACGAAAATCTGGTATTCTGAGCCGAATCAAAACTATTCCCTGACTTATTTTCAAATCTACAAACCGTGAGAGGTTTATGTGTATGATAATAAAATTAAGCATATTGAACTAATTGTGACATATCATGAGTTAAAAACAACAGGAAAGTTATGATAATTGTCAATTAAGCAGTAGAGCTTGACCGCTAACGCCCTTAATACAGATGGAGGAGGCCTGTGATTTATGCAAGCAAACAAGTGAGGGTTGCCGTTTCAATTAGTTCTGCTATCTCAATCAAGAGGTTGGTAGCCCTGCTCCTCCACCGTAGCAATAACAGAATCCACTTCCCATTACCTAGTATAATATATATATATATTATGAACTAGCTGTTACCCAGTGTGCCATGCTACACCTACTTTCTTTCTATGACTCGCCCTGTATCAAGATGTACTTGATACCTAGTTGTTTATAACCAGTTACGAAAATCGGTCAAACGATGTGAATTTACTTCATAATGATACCACCACTAGCACAACAGCACTTCATCTAACATCCGACAGAGGCCAGTAGTTGTCGATTCAAAATGGCCGTCACAATCTGAACGGTTCAGTGTAGCCAAGTTTTCTTGAACAAAACTTTTGACCTTTTGACCAAATTTTGAAATTTGACTATTTTGACCTAGCCTAGGAGATTTCTCGTATCAATACCTACTAGAGACCTGCACGAGTAAGTATGGCATCGCGTAATCACGAGTAGGTATACTCATGGGATGAGTACCTCGATTACTTTATGTGTACTCATACTCATTCCGAACACCGGCATCGGCATCGTGCCGCATCGGCATCACCGAGTAAAATAATATTTGGCATCGGCATCGCCGAGTACAGAGGGGTTTGGCATCGGCATCGTGGAGTATTGCAGGTTTGGTATCGGTATCGCCGTGAATAACTACGTTATATACTGGTTCGCCTCGCCATGTGTAATGAAGTCCACTGTATTACTTACAACTCAACGAAACTACAGTGACTATAAAATTGTAACGTAAACAAAAACAATGTAATACAGTCTATATTAAAATCCAGAAGAATCAGTAATAAAGGTAACATAAGAAATAAACATTTTTTTAAGGTGATAAAAGAAAAAAAAACATAAATAAAGGCAGATATAACCGTTAATCCTGTCCTGCCGAATGTAAAAACACGTTCTTGGTAAAGTTTTTTTTTATTTTTATTTTATTATTTTGTCATTCACATTCACGCGCGTTTTTTCCTGTTTCTAATATCAGCATTTAAGATGTAGAGTTTTCCAGCTCTACTCTAATCCACAAAATATGTGGAAACGCTGTTGTTTTAAAAATATATTATGTTTCCTTGAAATACGTGGACTAGCACCGTATAAAAAATATGTTAACATTTACTACACATTACAAATGGTAGCTCGTCTTACGCACCATCACTTTCAATTACGATTTTTTTTTAAACAGGACCATACAAAACTTAACCATAATATTCTCCAATGCGAAATCGGGGAAAATAACCCCCATATTAACCCCCGCAAAATTGACCTTGACATTTTATTCAAGGTGAATTTTTTAATTGCATATTTCGAATCTAATAGTCATTAATAAATATCATTAGTATTAAACGCATCCCCCAAAAAACATAAATGTAAAATAGAGGCCAAGTTCCCCCCAAAAATATTTGCCAATACAAGAGATGATACAAGAAAGAAATTTCCAAGTTCATTACTTAGAAGACCTATTAGTTACTTACTAAGTACAGTAAAGACACTTCAACTGACCTTTAAAAACAACGATAAAAATACTTTTATCCAGGTACTAAAATATAAATTTCCTCAACCAGGTATATTATTAAACTTGGCAATGTTTTATTTGTGCCGAAATTATCTTTAGAGAGAAAATTAAACATTGCCAAGTTTAAGAATATACCTGGTTGAAGAAATTTATATTTTAGTAACTGGATAAAAGTATTTTTATTGTTATTTTTAAAGGTCAGTTGTGTCTTTATTGTTCTTAGTAAGTAATTAATAGGTCTTTCTAAGTAATGAACTTGGCCATATCTTTCTTGTATCATCTTCTTGTATTGCCAATATTTTTTGGGGGGGGGACTTGGCCTCTATTTCACATTTATGTCTTTTTTTTGGGGATCTCATTACTACTTTCTAAGTATCAATTAAAATTTAGTTGCCGCATACCTACTGGCTTTTGTACTTCATATAAGACCAGGGTCTTTGGAGTCTGCATAAAGTTCTTCTTACTGCTTGATATTTGACAGATGAAAGACCTTTTTGACCTTAGTCAAGTGCATTCCCCGGACCAAGACCTACCTGTGTGCCAAGTTTGGTCAAAATCGGTAAAATGGTGTGAATTAGTGTAAGAACAAACATGCCGACAGACAGCTGATAGACGATTTTGACGTAGCCTATGACACTCCCCGGATAATAAACTACCTATATACCATGTTTGATCAAAATCGGTCAAATCGTGTGGATTTGTATAAGGAATAAACAGTTAAGCAAACAGCTGATATACTATTTTGAACTACCCTATGACACTCCCCGGATCAAGACCGACCTGTGTGTCAAATTTTGTCAAAATCGGTCAAACTGTGTGGATTTGTATAATAAACAAACAGACAGATAGACAGCTGATTAATGATTTTGACATAGTCTATGCCAATCCCAGGATCAAGACCTACTGATTTGCCAAGTTTTGTTAGAATTGGTCAAACGGTGTGTATTTGTATAAGGAACAAACAGACAGACAGACAGCTGATGGACAATTTAACCTAGCCTATGATTCCCCCCCATATCAAGACCCGCCTGTGTCCCAAGTTTAGTCAAAATTGGTCAAACGGTTCAGATTTGTATAAGGAACAAACCTACAGACAGACAGCTGGTATAAGATTTTGACCAAGCCTTTATGCTTCTAAATGTTTCTTAAACATCAAATATAGGTTCTTCATTCCGAGACGATTCATTTGATACCCCACATCATGGGTTTCGGACGGAATGACGGGTTTCCCAAGGAAGTACAAAACTGGCACGACACCGCTCCAGAAGCGGCGTCAAACACACCTTTTCAGGATTTTTCTATTTTTTCCTTTAATAACACCTTCATATCTATCATCCTGCAAAATTTCAAGTCTTTAGCATCATGGGAAATGCCTCCTATGAGTCAGTGAGTCCTATAAATCCCGATTTTCGATCGCTTATATCTCAGAAACTATTTTCAGAAAGAAAAAAATACTCTATAATCCCCTTATTTACTACCTAATTCATCTGTTGCTTATCTTGCCTCCTGTATCGACATGTCGAGAAGTCGACAGTTATTTACGATGATTACGATGCAGTACTCGAGTATTACTCGTAATCGTAATGTAAAGTAATCGACGATGCCAATTCCGGAGATGCCGAGTATGTACTCGCATCGTCCAGTTTATACTCGGCGATGCCAATTCGAAACGATGCCGAGTATGTACTCGCATCGTCCGTTTTATACTCGGCGATTATTTATCCGATTACTTTTAGCACTTTCCTCAAATCTTTATCGATCCTACCTAGTAGACACCGAAAATGACCCCCGTTAAAATTTATATATATCTATATATATATATATATATATATATATATATATATGCATATATATATATATATATATGTGTCTGTTAACACGATAGCGGCCAGAGTTTTGGTTTTTTCGTCACGAAACTTGGTATATAGCATTCAATTAGCAAACGATTGAACGAGTTCGTTAACCACCAAAGTCGGTCCACCGGAAGGGGGGGTTTACCCCGAACCCAAAACACTTATTTGACTATGTCAGCCGTAATATTTGTTATATTTCAACGAAACTTGGTATTCGTAGTTTTAATATAGAGAGAAAAGTGAGATATAAAAATGAACTAAATCGGTTCATTAGAAGGGGGGGGGGTTTACTCCGGACCCACAATACCAATTCGCCACTACCAGCCGTGATTTTTGGTATATTTCGACGAAACTCGGTATTCGTAGTGCTAATCCACAGGTAAATATGTGTTGTAAAAATAAACGAAATCGGTTCATTAGGAGGGGGGGTTTACTCCGGACCCACAATACCAATTCGCCACTACCAGCCGTGATTTTTGGTATATTTCGACGAAACTCGGTATTCGTAGTGGTAATCTACAGGTAAATATGTGTTGTAAAAAGAAACTAAATCAGTTCATTAGAAGGGGGGGGGGTTTACTCCGGACCCAAATTCCTAATATACTCATACCGGTCGTAATTTCTGCTGTATTGTAACGAAACGCTGGATACGTCGTGGGTAACTCATGAGAAAGAAGTGTTGTAAAAATGAGCTGAATCGGTCAATCGGAAAGCGGGGGTTTAATTTGTAATATATTTGAATAGAAAAGCCGGCAGACGTAGGTTCACAAAGCCGCCGCAAGGAGCGCTTTCTACCACTAGAGTGACTGTATCCTGTTCCTGCGTTAGATCAAAATACGATAATATGAGGATTTTTGTATTTATTACGAAGTGTAATAGGTACCATGTCTAAACATAACTCTGGATGCAAATTAATAATTGATCAGTTACTCATTACAAAATGAGAACTATTCACGTTTTTATTTTATTTATGTAGGATATTTTAAGCAAATTGTTCTGGAAAGCAGTCTACACTACCCAAATTCTGAGGAAAGTGCTTAGTTATGCAGCTCCTGCGTGACGGACTTTTTACTTATCCGTGCAGTTCTCTAATACCTACCTGTTTGCCAAGTTTGGTCAAAATCGGTCAAACGGTGTAGATTTGTATAAGGAAGAAACAAACAAAAACCAAACAAACAAAAAACAGACAGACACGTGATTTTTATATATATAGATAGATAAGTAATATTATTAATGATGTATGCTGCTTAAGGGGTAATAATACTACCTTGTAACTTTTAGCATAAATATGCTATAGTGATGACTAAACTGAAAAAATACAAAAAAACGTTGCAAAAAAGTGTCCACTGGCGTTCGCGCTGGCGGGGTGGCCGTGTACGGAAAAGAAGATTGTATGTTATACAGTACATTACGTAGGTTTGTCGGGTGGACCTAAAGCATATTTATGTTCCTGAATTTGAGCAGAAGGCTCTATTATTTTACCGTTTTCTTTTTTATGGGCTTAACCAATTAAAGAATGATATCCGGTCTATGTGCCGGAACAGTTTTTAAATGTGTCAGAAATTCGATTTTACAACTAAAGTCCCGATACATTTCAAAATTAGAAAGCATTTTTTTTATCCAATATTTTCCTGGCGGAAACTCAATAAAAGTGAATTAACGAAGTCAATTCAATTTATTTAACGACGCTCTACATCGTTCACATCTTAGGTGCCTCTTCAGGAGCCAAAAAACTCACTAAACTAGAAATGCAGCATAATTGTATTAAGGCGAACCTTCCCGTACAATGGCCAAACAAAACAGAGATTTCTACTACTTATAGCTCAGCTGGGTTTCTACTACTTAATCAGCTGTGAGTAGTCAGGCGTGTAAAATCGATAGATTCCAAAAAACAACAATCGATCATCCAAAAAAAGAATAGTCCATTATAATAAAATATTTTATTTTTTAATTTTTTTTTTTTTATCTTTATTACAAGAAATTATGATAAAACAAAAAATACAAGAAAAAATAATTAACTTTTTGGTACATTAAACTTTAAAGTCGATACTCTCAAAACTCTGTTTTTAAAATCGGGAGATAACCGATCAACTTCAAATTTTAACTCCAGATTCCTAATGATATTTCTTAGTTAAGCACGTAAGGATTTTTTCATTCATTGAATTATTACGATTTATTTCCGATTTTCGACTGATTTTTTAATCAAAAATGAAGAATTGCTCAGCATTTTCGGAAAAATTAATATTTATTCAAAAACCCTTGTACTTTACTAGATTTAACCTTCTTCTTTCAAAATAATTTCAGTTTTCTGTTCTAGATTGAAAACTGCCGCCCATGGGCGTATATAGAAAATAATTTCGGGAGGGGCTGGGAAAATTTCGGGGGGGGGGGGCTGAGACCATTTCCGGGGTATGGAATACTAAAACTTTAGAGCTTGAAATAGTTTTAGGCAACTAAAACGCTATTACACGTAAAATGAAATATTTTTTTATGAACTAAGTGATCTTATTTAATTTATTTTAAGGGTTTTACGACAAGTTTTTACCATCAAATCAAAATTTCGGGAGGGGCTGCAGCCCCCTCAGCCTCCCTTTATATACGCCCATGCTGCCGCCTGCAGACTATCGCCCGTGAGAAAAGGGGGTTTCGGTTTGTCAGACGCAGTGCCACCATTTTGTTTTCGTAGAATTAAAGCTCATTTGTTTTGGTTACTTTTAACATCTTATATAAAACTTATGACATAAGTTTTTAAAAATTTTGATTTGTTTGTTATTCATAAATTAGAGAAAATTACTTTGATTTTGACCATTTAAGGACTTATTCTTAACCTGGAACTTCATACTCCCTACTACACAGCCCAAGGACAAGAAAATTGTTGATAGTTTGAGACACTATAAATATTCTTTGAAAAATTAATGTCTGAATACTATTGGTCAGTTTTGAACTTGGGAAATCCTGAAAGATTATTCCTATTATTTTATTGTACCAAAAGAAAATTGGGACACGAGAAAGGCGATCGTTGGAAAGCTTATTTAATTTTTCCCGATAAGGGCCGTACTGAATATTTAAAGAGGAAAAGGAACCTAAAGATTCTTGTATCCCTGTTGAACTTCCACTTGAGTAATGGAAAACTACTTCTTCTTACTCATTACCAATTCAATACGTGGTAAAGTTGGCTGGATTCTTCTCTGCGCTTCTGATTTTATGCAATTCCGAAGGAAATATAATTAATTATTACTATGCGGTTTAAAACGCTCGTTAATAAAACTTTTGAAATGAGGATTAACTTTATATTCAACTCCTATCATATAATGAACATGTGTGTTAATAATGTTGCACTGCCCAATTTACTCGCCCGCCAGAAATCAATTTCTACCATTTAAATATCCATCAGATAACGCTGAATTGCATGAAATACTAAATACAGTCTCAAAAGAGGACGTTTTCGGTAATTTTCAGACCCTTTCTCATCCGGTCGACGTCATGAGAATAATCACCCTATGCTGGGAGAAAGGAAACGCGCTATAAAAAAGTCCGTCACGCAGGAGCTGCATAACTAAGCACTTTCCTCAGAATTTGGGTAGTGTAGACTGCTTTCCAGAACAATTTGCTTAAAATATCCTACATAAATAAAATAAAAACGTGAATAGTTCTCATTTTGTAATGAGTAACTGATCAATTATTAATTTGCATCCAGAGTTATGTTTAGACATGGTACCTATTACACTTCGTAATAAATACAAAAATCCTCATATTATCGTATTTTGATCTAACGCAGGAACAGGATACAGTCACTCTAGTGGTAGAAAGCGCTCCTTGCGGCGGCTTTGTGAACCTACGTCTGCCGGCTTTTCTATTCAAATATATTACAAATTAAACCCCCGCTTTCCGATTGACCGATTCAGCTCATTTTTACAACACTTCTTTCTCATGAGTTACCCACGACGTATCCAGCGTTTCGTTACAATACAGCAGAAATTACGACCGGTATGAGTATATTAGGAATTTGGGTCCGGAGTAAACCCCCCCCCCTTCTAATGAACTGATTTAGTTTCTTTTTACAACACATATTTACCTGTAGATTACCACTACGAATACCGAGTTTCGTCGAAATATACCAAAAATCACGGCTGGTAGTGGCGAATTGGTATTGTGGGTCCGGAGTAAACCCCCCCTCCTAATGAACCGATTTCGTTTATTTTTACAACACATATTTACCTGTGGATTAGCACTACGAATACCGAGTTTCGTCGAAATATACCAAAAATCACGGCTGGTAGTGGCGAATTGGTATTGTGGGTCCGGAGTAAACCCCCCCTTCTAATGAACCGATTTAGTTCATTTTTATATCTCACTTTTCTCTCTATATTAAAACTACGAATACCAAGTTTCGTTGAAATATAACAAATATTACGGCTGACATAGTCAAATAAGTGTTTTGGGTTCGGGGTAAACCCCCCCTTCCGGTGGACCGACTTTGGTGGTTAACGAACTCGTTCAATCGTTTGCTAATTGAATGCTATATACCAAGTTTCGTGACGAAAAAACCAAAACTCTGGCCGCTATCGTGTTAACAGACACATATATATATATATATATGCATATATATATATATATATATATATATATATATATATAGATATATATAAATTTTAACGGGGGTCATTTTCGGTGTCTACTAGGTAGGATCGATAAAGATTTGAAGAAATTTTTCAAAAATTCCGTCATGAGTCCAACCTCAATAGCTACTTTCCTTCGGAGGAAAGTGCTAAAAGGCCAGGGACGAATAGTCGTAATGAAACGATTATAATATTTCTTGATAGTATAGAATGGTCATTTGATATGTTTATGATAAGTCTTAACTGGACCATACATTTTGAATATACTGAAGAAGTACACTTATAATAAAGTTCTTGTAGCTTGAAGGATATTTATCACCCTCTCAAGAAAATTGGCAGGGGGATTTTACAAGCTTTCGATTTATGGCTCAGAAGGGAGAATTTTGTTATTTTTTGGCTTGCTATGCTAGAAAAGTTAGTATTTAGATACTCTTGTGGGTCAATGGAGCTAGAATTGTTGCCTACTTTCTGTTTGAAATCTCTTCGTTTCCTTACGCCTTTGTATTAAGAATTCAATAAATGTTCTTAAACAACAACAATATAATAATGGTTTTTCTTATTCTTTAAGGAGAAGGTCAGACTTGCTGGATATGTTATTGTATGTCATTATTGAATGAAATAGTCATCTGATGAAGCAATTTTCTGCCGACGTTCTATCAATCCCGTTGTGCCTGTTGCTCTTTGTTAGTTTTATTTTAATAAAATGGAGGGTGGGGGGGGGATGTCGTTATTTTGGCTTTTGGACAATGAAGCCTGACGGAGCTAGAGAAAGAAGTAATTCCATCCAATATTTTATGTGTATACATATAAATATATATAAACATATAAATAAATATGAGCCACCAGTATTTTTGTGTACTAAAGGGTCTGAACGTTGACATATCTCTTCAACGTGCCCCAAAAATAATTGTCTAGTATTAATAGACTTTAAAATTTAATTATTATTTTTATTTCTCATCTCTGACTCGTTAAAAAAATCTTTAATTTTTTTTTAAATATTTTTTTCTCTCTACTTATTTATTTACTTTTTCTTTTACCAATATTTGTTTTCTCTCAAGAGTTACTGCTTTTCTCGTTTTCCCGATTCTTACTTCGTTTAGTAATTATGTTCATTATAAAATCTTGTACATAACTAATTACAAGAGTATTTGAAGAGTTATCGGTTCTTATTTTACTCCTTCTTTCACGCAGAAATTTAAACAGGCCTTATTTGTTACAACATGAACTGACTTATTCCAATGTATTTTGTCTGCTATTCTTTAGTGTTTACAATGTATCTGTTTAACACTAGATTTACCAGACCTGGAACTGGTATAAATGTCAATAAAAAAAAAAATATATGTGTTTCTAATATGTATAAAATAACATTAAGGTCATTAAATGTATCTCTACTTACAGGTACATTATCCATAACATCATTTAGGAAAGCAAATGTTATATGTAGTAGGAATTTTGAATTGAAATTGCACGAACAGTCAAAATTACTGGTCTGGTAAATCTTGTGTTAATTACAACTGGAAATGTACCTGTATAATTGTTTCGAGCGAATCGCCTCAGTTGCGGGTAAATAAATGAATAAAAGAAAAAAAAAAAATTCTCATCGGCATCTCCGGCCGACGATTGCATCATTTGGCCGGCATCGTAAGCGGGTTTCTTCCCTCTAGAGGAAGGGAGGAAGCGCGCTAAAAGTTAATAATTTGACTACATTACCGGGACGATATAAGAATAAATCTCCTGTAACCAGTCGATTTCTACGAGAGAGCTTTCGATTTCATCACAATATTTATTATTGTACCTATGAGTTTCTGCTATCTTGTTTATTCATTATTATGAGTACTTTATTTTTATTTCTTATATATGATTGGAAATTACAGCAATTATCGTAAAATAAATATGGAGTAAATTGCTTGGCTCATTATCAATTAGGCTCTTCATTAAGATAGATCCGTTTGGATTCCACGTATCAATAATATTTTTAGAGGCGTTTGGTTTGAGATAATATTAGTTATAGTATCAATTAAACAGGAATATTGTTTGTCGGGTTACCAAGAATTTACTGTTCGATAATTGCTTGCCTAGTGTTACAGAACAAGTCATCTATAAAACGCAGGAAGAGATTAACATAAATTTCTATTCTTCAAATCTAATCTAATTTCTTATTGAAAATCGGTGTTTAAAATAAATGAATGTATATTTTTCGGAAGAGATCGTTATGAATGGTAGAAAATACTATGATAGAGATAAAATCGCAAAGGTATAATTGGGGTTTGTCTATAAAAACAACATGATTTTCGAAAAAAAACTCCTATGTATTGGACGTTTCTACATACTCTTTGGCAGCCTTCTACGGTAAAAAATATAAAACATTAATGAAGAGGTGAATTGGCCTTACAAGACTAACACACGAATATCTCATGATAGGACTTAACAAATCAATTTGTGATATATGCAATACAGACTTGACTGCAAAACACCTACTTCCGGAGTGCAGAATACGACAAAACCTAAACATTCCACATAATTTGAACGAATTGTTGAGGGACAGCAGCCATTATATAAAAACAATATTTTCTTACTTGCAGAGCACTAAACTATACACTCCCATTTGAAGTAATTTGCTGAATAGCCATTGGCTTTACAGAGATTTCCAAACCTCTGTTTATGGAAATAATTGAATAAAATATTCATCTTAATCCTGGTTTATTAGATCATCTTGAAGGAGTGAAATTACCTTATTAGCGAATCATTTATAAATAAATGAATACACTTCTTTTATGAGTGCAATCTAATAGTTACATTCCTTCGGAAAATGCTAAGAACATATTTTCATTGTGTCTTTCACTGAATAACCGTTATCATATGAGAATGTTGTACTAAGGGAATAAAAGCTCGCTTAGAAGGAGGAATGCGAGGATGTTGTACCTATTCCGAATGTGAATAGAATGTATCGATGTGGAGTGATGCATGAAATTCCTTTCTATTCAGAAGAAAATATCTGCTAATATTCCATATTGCGCTTTGCTAAAAGCGAGGGGTAGGCTAGCTAGATCGGGCACAAAAGGAAGTCTGTTCAGATTCTTTTCAGTGCAGTATTTTGCATTGTACAATGCTGAGTTGCACAATACTTGGAGAGGGACATTGAACGATTAACATTGATCATTAATAATTTAAGGAACTGTTTAATAAATTATTGAAGGTCAAGTCTCGTGTTAGTGAAGAAGATATAACAATCTAAGGGGGTTTAAAAGAAGTATTCAAGAATGGATATCTAGTTAAATCTGCGCACATTTAACAAATACTCTTCTCGTAACGAAACAAGACAGTTCAGTTTGCCACCCATGCAACAAACAACTAGCAGATAACCAATTACTAACAGAATGCAGAATACTCTAACTTCTATTTAACATTGCCACATGATATCTCTGAATCATTTTCTAAATAAATAAATAAAAATAAAACTCTGTCCCGTAACTGGCCACGAGGGCCCAGAGAGGCAGATTCTCTAGAGATCTCTGATTCATGACCATATGCTCTAATAGAAAGATAGGTACGTCAGTACTATGTTCCGGCCGCCCCCTTTCCCCTTTGCGGGTAACCATTTATAAATTAATTAAAGGCTGGGTTGGTCTAGGGACGGTCAGGGAGGCCAAATCCAAGCTACGAACGAAGGCACTAGAACATAAAAAGCTTTAGTGTATGTTCGGGATTTGAACTCAAGTTCTCCAGAATATTAGTCTACTGCTCTACAACTGAGCTATCCTCGTCCCGGAATCGTTTTCTGCCGAAAAATAAAACTGACGAAATATGACAAAACGCACCGCATATAAGCGTAAGTAAACCGGATTTGAGTGTGCGTGTGGGTGTCTGAATCAAATCTGTTAGATCATAAAATACTATAATTATTTATATTGAAATTATGTATTAAATATTTTATTATCGTGGTTTTGATATTGATTTTTTTTTAATATTCTTTAAATTCTTTATATAAAACTATTTAATTTATTTCGTTTTTATACTTTTCCCAAAATTAAATTTATGATTATTATAATTTATTCTTTATTGAGTTATTATTTTTAAAACTCTAAATGTTTAAAAGCTGACATTTCTATGCACAGCTTCATTTTAGAAAATCGCCATCACTGCAATCAAGCAATATAAGTAAATATTAATAATAATAAAATTATTTATTTACCTTTGTTTTTATATTACATTTTTACTGATTATGCGAGGACGTCCCCTTGCTAATAGTAGTGTAGTATCAAGTATTCATTTATGAAATGTATAGGGGTTTTCTAACTCAAAAATATCTCTCACTAATACTGGAATAAGATTTGACGCTTTACTAATAACTCGGCCGTCTAATGCATGATTACCACTTGGTTGGTCTTTGGTGAATTCAACGATGTGATGTCCCCTTTGATGTCAGACACGTTAGTCCTCGGTTTCCTCCATGCAACAAACGAACTAGTAATCTCGAGGATCATTTGCCAAGAGAACCTACAACCTCTATTCCATTATCTGCATCTACACATTTGAAGTATGGAACAATATATCCACTCTCTCGGCTGCCTTTCATGTCTAAAGAACTGAGAAAGCACGTGATTCACAATTTTTAAAGTCCGCGTGACCTTCGAGTCGAAATGTTCAACTTTCCATATAACTTTATTTGCATATTCCAAAAACGAACTCAGCCTATTTTGTGAAATGTTTGAACGGGATTACAGAAGTAAAAATACTTTCGCTTGTCACAAACTAGCCTTCAAAACGATTATTTTATTTAAATTTTAACGTTCATTATTATTAACTCAGAATTTTAGGACGGGTTATCTATAGGTTACCACCCTTTTCTAGCCAGGACATGGCTGATGCCTTTTCTTTTTTCTAAAGAAAAGCCACCACCCTATGGTGGGAATCGAACCCACGACCCTTGGCACAGAGTGTTAATTGCTCTCGCCTTAACACTCACGGCTACCGGGTCTCCTCAAAACGATTAACAAATCACAGGCTTTCATGAAATCGTTCGGAATTGTATCTCACTTTGAACAAGTAAAGTCTTGACGCAACTTATGATGGAACAACAATTTTTTTTTAATTCTTTCTTATTCTCTTAGCATATTAGCTCCCTTTAAGGTAGTATGTCCTTACGAGATGGAACCAAAATATCAACGTAATAAGTAATGTAAATACACATATTAGGTCTATAGAATAAAAATAAGCATTTGTTTGAAAAATATAGAGTAAACATATAGAAGACATATAAGTTCAGATGTTTAGGCTTAATATTTTCTTATTATTTTTTAGGGATACATTAGCAGGCCCGGGACATCTTCTTCACTCAATGACATAATTAAACTCACTCCTGCTTAAAGTCATAAAGGCTAAAAAAGACTGAAAGGGAAGTTCTGGGGCTAGAGGGCAGGCGGGTTGGATTTTGTCACCTATGCCGGTAACAAACCAACCACAATAAACAAGTGTTTATTTAAAGTTTAAGCAAATACTTTTGAGATTAGATTAGATTCCTGTTTTGGAGGGCAATAAACATGCAAGGTTATTACGCCCAATACTTTTGAGTAAATACTTATGTTGTTGGCGGATTTTCCAGTATTTACTTTTAAGTAAAAGGTAGCTCTAATTAAATTGAAAACAAGTAATTGAGTATACTTAAAAGTGAATTTTTAAAATAACACAATCCAAAGTATTTACTTATTTTTATTCAAGAGACCCTTTGTCCGAGGGATGTATCATGTATGTTGAAAGTAATTCTTTATTTATAGCCTGAGTCTTATCTTGTTCCTTCTTTAAGGAGAGGGAGGAATGTCTCGTCATATCGATGGACTTAATCTGAATATGGTGAACAGAAATGGGTTTTTTTTTTGCCACAACACGTTTCCAGGTGTTCGAATTTATCTAAAAAAGAAATAAAAGAAAAAACCCGTATGTTTCTGATATCTCACAATGCTTGAGGTTATACAATACCTTTTGTTGTTCTAATGTCTGTGAGACTCTCCGGTCTGTCGAACATGGAATACAGAATCAGAGAACCAATGTGTGTCAAAATCCAAACAGTGTAATTCTATAGATTGGCCCTGAGCTTTGTTGATGGTGATTGGAAACGCTAATCGAATTGGGGATTTCAATCTCTTAAATTGAAATGACCTGTCATGACAGTTGCTTCTACGATTCTACTCGTTTAGTATTTTATTGCAAGCCACGTGCCGACTCAATTATAGACCACTTCATATTGGCGTTGCAATTTTGAACATTACTTCGTACGGTGGTATTAATGTCAAATCAAATATATTTTTAAAATTCGGTTCTGTGATTAACTGTTTCATCTTCTTCCACAACAAGTTTGGACGTGTTTGTATGTTGCCTGCGTAACAGTTTTGATTCCTTTGACTTCCTCGTTGGATTTGTTTAAAAGAATAGCTCGTTCGTTACCAATCGTAATAATTATAAATAATTTGGGAATTGTGAAATCGTTTTTCAAACCGTTTTCCTTTTGACGTCATGAGTAAGGAGTAAGTTACCGGTTCTACCGGTTCCTTTCTGTTTGTTAATGTTCTCTAAACCGGTATCGGTTATTCCATATTATCTATCATTAGTTACGGATAGTATGGGTGTCGGATAAAGTGTTTCCTTGCAACATTACCAAAATGACGTATGTTTGGGTTAAATCAGAACGTTATACTCAGAACTGAGATTATTTCTCAATGTCATAATGCAATTGGAAATTTATGAGGAAAATCAATTGATAAATAAAACTAATATCATGTTTATTTTTGTGATGGTATCACAAATAAATGGAAATTATTCTTGACGAAATTGATTTTTAATGATTACAGTAAGCCTCATATTACTGTTGAATAAAAAAGAAAAAAAAACTTCCAAAATTATAAAAGTTGCTACAATTGGCTTCCTTGAGGAACACGCGCAACTCTCATCTCTGGTCATACAGTAATAAGCAGCATGTGATAGCTCGTTTTTTTACCAAAATGGCACGTCAATGTCACAAGTGTAGATTTGATGTCTACCACCTTTCTACATGAATTAAAAAAAAAGAAAGTAAAATAGTAGTAGTTTTATCCACAGGTTCGAATTAAAATATTTTACTAAAGCCCCCTTTCCATTACTACAAATCTGGCTTGCGACAATGCCGCATGACATGTGCCGGTCACAAATCGCAGAATGGAACCCATTAGCAACAAGTCGCAGCACATCTGCCTGGGACGAAAATGTGCCAGACGACTGCGCGACAAAACATGTGCGTTCCATAGGGCAATGGAAACAGCCCGCAACATGTGAAGCGCCAGGAACAAGCGCATGCGCAAAAGACCGTTTACACTTACAACCCCAGTGTCCACAGACTCGAACCTACAACGTGTCTAATCTTAACATATGTTATGCCTCATTCTTGCATCAAATATCTCTGCGACATGTCGAAGAGATTTTGAAACAAAACTGTGCAACAAGTCCTGCGACAAGTGCCAGGGATTTGTTAGAATGGAAACGTACCTTTACCAAGCTATCAAGGCATTCTAGAAACTACTTTCAGCAATAAATGTTATCTATAAATCAAAACTTTTTAACGTGAATATTCATTAATACTACTCTTTTGAGGAAGTCGTTCTTTTACATTCAGGTATGTGCATTTCGATGTCAAAACCAAGGAAAAGTATGCAAATATATTTTAAATTGAATCTGTGCATAAAACTACAATGATTTCACTCAGACATTTTAAGAATACTTTTTTTTTACCCATCCACATGGTTCATCTTCCGTCTGCTTGCTTTATCAGGTCAAACTAGTGGAATTTGCAACGTAAATCAGATGAACCAGGAGAGAATCCCAATTCAATCTCCTCCAAACCTTTTTCTCATATCCGGGATTTACCCTTATCATAAAGATCTTCTTCTTTTCAGCCTTGAAAACGATTTTATCATCTTCTCAGAGTTGGTATAACAATATTGAAGAAGAGAAAATAATTTAAGACCCATTCTACGCTCAGCTTTATTTAATATCATTTTATTTACTTAATGTAATTCAGAAAGATAGAATCAAAATTATACGAGGTACATTTGATAAAGTAAACAGTGTTATCTCAATTCAAATAACGACCATATTTATTATTGATTTTTTTTAATAGGGCATTTCTTCTATAGGATTATAAAGCCCTGAAAAAGTATAGTGTGCTGAACAGTGGGTACTTGGAAAAGAATTCAAGAAAAAGTTAGGATTCAGCTAATAACGATAAACACGTCTTATGAAAAAATCTATATTTTGAACTGTTATAAAATTGTGACCCCTTTGTTCTTGCAATATATTATTTAAATAGTCGGAAGGTCATGCATATATGCACATTCTATGCTTTATTTATCGCTCTACATGTTTCGCGTCCCTTGACGCTCCTTCAGGAGCAACTTAATTATATATATACCTATATATATATATATATATATATATATATATATGTATATATATATATATATATATATATATATATATATATATACCTAAATTTAACCTTAGCTGAGGAAGACCTTCCAACGGTAGGGCCACGTCCATACTCCGTACCTACAAGAGTATGGATGTAGCCCTACCAGTGGAACGTCATCCTTAGCTAAGGCTAAATTTATGTATATATAATTAAGTTGCTCCTGAAGAGGCGTTAAGAGCCGCGAAACATGTCGAGCGATGAATAAAGCATATAATGTGAAGTTGAAGAGTTTTATGCATGACCTTCCGCCTATTTAAATAATATATTTGGAACGGTTCGACACTCTCTTTGCCAGCCTTCTTCATCAATGAAAGCCTCTAGGATGGAGGAAGACCAAAGCTACCAGTTAGGTGACCATGATGTAATTTCACAAACGACAATTTCATAATTTCCTCCTAACTGCAAGCTTCGGTCTTCCTCCATCCTACAGGCTTTCATTGCTGAAGAAGGCTGCCAAACAACATACCGAAACGCTCTAAATATAGAAGTTCTGAAAATATCTTCTTAGCCCTACCCCGACTATTATTATTTTTTAAACTTTAACGTCCATTTATTATTAACTACGATTTTTACGACGGGCTGTCTATAGGTTACCAACCTTTTCTAGCCAGGATAGGGCTGATGCCTTTTCTTTAGAAAAAAGAAAAGGCATCAGCCCTATACTATTAAAATTATACAATTTAGAAAGGAACGCCTAATGATCCGGAGTCTCAAATGCGGACTTAACAATAAATAAAAATGTATAGTTTTTTATTCATTTTGAGGCTAATTAATTTTTTTTTGAAAATTCATTAAGTTATTATATTGTCGCAATTAATTATGTTCTTTTCTGGATTCTTCCTAAAACTCCAGTAGAATAATGTTCACTACAAAATTTTCTATTCTCCTCGAAATAAAGAAAGGCTACATGAAATGAAATATAAGGGCAGGCTCGAAATCATTTTCTATTCTCCTCGAAATAAAGAAAGGCTACATGAAATGAAATATAAGGGCAGGCTCGAAATCATTTTCTATTCTCCTCGAAATACAGAAAGGCTACATGAAATGAAATATAAGGGCAGGCTCGAAATCATTTTCTATTCTCCTCGAAATAAAGAAAGGCTACATGAAATGAAATATAAGGGCAGGCTCGAAATCATTTTCTATTCTCCTCGAAATAAAGAAAGGCTACATGAAATGAAATATAAGGGCAGGCTCGAAATCATTTTCTATTGTGCTCGAAATAAAGAAAGGCTACATGAAATGAAATATAAGGGCAGGCTCGAAATCATTTTCTATTCTCCTCGAAATAAAGAAAGGCTACATGAAATGAAATATAAGGGCAGGCTCGAAATCATTTTCTATTCTCCTCGAAATAAAGAAAGGCTACATGAAATGAAATATAAGGGCAGGCTCGAAATCATTTTCTATTCTCCTCGAAATAAAGAAAGGCTACATGAAATGAAATATAAGGGCAGGCTCGAAATCATTTTCTATTCTCCTCGAAATAAAGAAAGGCTACATGAAATGAAATATAAGGGCAGGCTCGAAATCATTTTCTATTCTGCTCGATTTTGAAGTAATTTTTATGTATTAAATTTGCCATTGCGTCACTAAATGAGATGTCTCTATAATTGCTTACACTATTTATATTTTCCTCCTTGTGTCGAGATTAAATAATCGCCCTGATGAAGCATTTCGGTTTAAAAAAGTGATTAGATGCTTGATTGTAGAAGTTATATGGAATTCTATTACTAAAAGGGGCTTTGTTGTTTATTTATTTACGCTTAGTTCCACGACAGAGGCGATTAACTCATTAGAACGTTAGAATCGAAGTCAGTTAGTTGATAGTCTAGTGGTAGGCAATTGGCTATAAAATTAAGAAAGCTGACAAAAAGTATGAAAAAAAGTATACAATAAAAACAGTACAGAATTAAATATTCCCATTAAAAATAACACATAATTATACTTTCAAGTAAATGAGTGTATATTTGAAACGTGTTAGAAGTGTTTGAATGTACGTACTACTTTCTGTCAATAAGTCATGTAAGTCGAGGAATCGTGAAGTTACTGCGTTGTCTACACTCCGTCAGGAAATGTTTTACAGTTAATGTTCTGTTGTTGGTCTTTCTTTTCTGTCCAGTAAATATGAGAGGGTAAGTCGGGGGTGGCCTATCCGAAGACGAGATAAAATTACTTCGTCTTGTCGAGTGAACGATTCTGTTATCCAGGCTTTGGTCGTGTTCTCTTAATTTACATTCACTCTTCAACCAATTTTCTTCCCATTCACACAGGGTTTTAGTTTGTATGGTTTTCCTCAAGCCAGATGTCGTCACGGTGTTTACGTCAGGAACAGATCGGTCTGTAGCTAGTTTCGCCTGTCACAGCTTACTGTTCTTCTTTATTCGAATAAAATGTTTTTACAGATTGACAATGTGTAGCTTTCATCCATATTTGTTTAAGGCTGTGCAAAAAATAATAATGACGTTACCAAATTCTAAAGCTTGGTTAGTTAGGCTTTTAAGGATCTTTACTACCTAGGTCTAATCTTGTTAAATCCTGCTATAACGTTAATAAATATATTTCGTAATCTCAAAAGTGTTTAGGTGAATTCAAGTGCTTAATATAAAATCTAATTGATGCAGATAGCAAGGACTCTCAAACCAACCAACGCTGAAATGGGGAGTACAGATACACATCGCAGAGCAAAATCTTTTTTTTATGTTGTCAAATTTTATCAAAAGCAATACCTATATTTACAGATGGTTCCATGGGCCCAGAGAATATTATTTTACCATTAGCAGATTTCCCGTTTAAAATATTGAAATTTTATTCTTTGAAGAACTGAATAAATTGTTATCGATATTTATTTGCGATATTTCGATTCGGTTGAATGGATGTGGGTTTGTGTATGTGTGCGCGTAGAGCTGTACGTGTGTGTGTGTGTATGGACGTGTATATGCGCGCGCTTGGGTGTGTGTCTGTGAGTATACATGTAAAAACTATATTGAGAGTTATTCATAAACTCCGCTCCTCTTTGGGCCTGACCCTGTTGTTTCTCTAAAATTTAAAAACTGTCTTAATAAATTAACAACATCAAACTAATTAGAAAAACAGACCTCCACAAAATATGATGAATAGTTCATTCAATGGCGTTAATGAACCTAAGGTTGGCACGCCTTAAAAAAAAAAAACAAAAAAAAAAGTTGGGGTATTTTACCTGTTTTTCATCCTATTTACTATGTTGAACCTTCACCAGCCAACCAAACACAATTGGATGTAAACCACTTAAAGTATGATCAATAAAAATGTTTTTTATATTTTTTGTGCAACAATTTGCTAAATAGAATACATTTTTAAGAATACTGGCATCGATTTTTATTTCGATAGATATTATTATAATTTTCGAATATCTTATTTTTCGGAAAGGACCGATCAATTCCTGGTTATGTAGGAATAGTTCCTGATGTAAAAACTGTTTACGTTTCATCCTTCTCTTTACACCAACATCCCACAGGGAATTGAACCAGTGTTATAAGTCTTTTTCGGATATAATAATTTCCACAAATAATTGGGTGCCAAAACCCAATTATCAGGGTTATTTGTGACCAACAAGCATCAAAGAATAACCTAATGCTTTCAAATATATTATTCATGAAATATTATGTATTATTGTGAGTTAATAATATTCATAGATTGTTCCTTAATGTCAACATATTTGCATTTTAAGAGCTATTTCTGAAGCGCATGAGGTTTTAACCATGTATTTCATGGTTCACGGAAGAAAATAAAGTATAAAAACTATTTTGTTTGATGGTGACGGAAATTATAATTTTATTTGTTAGAAGATGCAAATAAGCTAATGGTAAACTTGAGTAGACTCTATTTAATTTTTTTTTTCTTTTTTTTTTTACAAAAAAAGAAAAGAAAAACACATTTTTTGTTTCTCTATTTAATTATAAGAAGTTCCGTTATACTTAATTTGTGGGAACCCTGCATATAAGAATATGTAACTCTGTTCTTCATAGATATGTTAAGATGCTGCCTATTCACTGGATACCTTCAACGAGAAATTGAAATAATAATGTTTGGGAAGTTTAAGTCTTTCCTTCTTAGGCAGTCCTTGAGTATATGTTTTATTGTCAATTCAGCATTACAAAGGCCATAGCCGGTTAAGCATGGGTTGTCGGCCCAGAAAGGTTTTTGCTTCAAATTTGGAGGATCAAACTAGTCCCTTAAAAAAGGCCTAAAGCCAAATTTTCAGCTCTGAATGTTCACCCCCCGTCGAATAAAAAAAGAAAACCGAAATTGCATTGATTATTTATATCTCAGGATTGAGTTGTCGGATCAGAATGAATAAAAAAGGTAAATACGCATCTTTTTTAAGGCTTTTAGAATAAAAATAATTCGGCTTTCGGCGACATCGCGTTCAATTGTTTTTTTGTGTTTTTATTTTTTAATTATTTTTTTTATGGAGTATCCGTTTTGGTACAATCACCAAACTTTTTGTGAAAAATCTCTTAGCATCCTTGTACTACCTCAATTTTTTTCGAGACGCTCCAGACGGCAGCTTCGTCTTTTCGAGACATGAAACGTTTTCAGATCTTCATACTTTTTTCGTAAATATCTCGATAACGGTTGGGAAATCGTAGTAAGTGGAAGGTGACCATTCGAATGCTTACTAAATTCTCTACAAAAAGGGTCTGAAGCAATATTCGATGGGGCAACGTCAATCAGAGACATAAGCGCTTAAAACTTAAAAAGTGTTTGTTTTGTTGTTTTGAAAGGGGCTTTCTCTTTGTTTATCTCACTTTTTAATTGTTTGTTTCTTTTTTTAAATTGCATTTATCAGTAAAATTAGTATTGTAGTAAAATAAGCTAAGAAACGGTGAAAGGTATTGGTAATAAGTTTGGAGTGGCTGTGGTATTCAAGATGGCTGTGGCTAATCATGATGACGTATGCGTACTTTGTTTTGAATCCATTATCACTTTGTAAACAAGTTATTTTTCATTAACGTCCACTTTTAAATAACAGAGAATTTAAGAACGGGTCATCTATAGGTTACCTCTCTTCTCGAGCCAGGATACATTTTTCCAAAAAATTTCTCCAAGGGAATCCAACCCATGACCATAGGCACGAGTGCTTACACCATAGCACTGCCGTCAGGCGAGCCCCCAGTTTGTAAAAAAATACACAAGAAATGGGTAATATAAAACATACAATTTTAGGACTATGAAAACCGATATTTTCTCTTCTGTGATATTTTAAAATTGTTATAAGTAAACCCTTTCCACATGAAACCTGAGGAGAAAAGACTTAAGATATTCCTTGGGCTTGGCCTATTTACTCATAGGAGATTTTACACTGCGACAAAATTATTGGAACATTGGAAAACGGTTACACAACAAGATATGACTCTTTGTTTTTGTTTTTTATTAATTAACATGATGTGAAACATTTGTATTAAAAAAACAAAACAAAAAATTAATGTTGAAAAAAACACCGTGTTCCAATCCCATCCCAAAAACAGTTAACCTATAAAAGATATGATACAGTATTAGGGGAATTTTTAGACCCTTAATACAATGTCTAAACCTAAGAAAACAAAAAAAAAAAAAAAAATGAAAAACAAAGAGCAATATACGACTGCATGAAAAGAGAGAATGTACAGGTAGCATGAACCTATTTAATTTTCAGATCACGAACGATTAATTTATAAACTAATTCTTTATATCATTTCTTATTATTATTATTATTATTTTTTTTTTCATTTGAGGACACCACCCTTACTTTGGGTCTCCCAAGTAAATGTATAAATAAAAGTTAGATAACAAACAATTTCACGAAATAGGTAAAAGTGAATAATATTAATATTACTGTCCCAGCAACTATTTTTAAAATTTACAACATTTGAGTTAACTAAAGGTCAGTTAATTATAATTAACTAACCATTCCGATTCATTTTCTTGGTGTACGTAATTAATAATTATTAATTTTAACAAGAAAATGAAGTGAAGCCACTTTCTGCACACTAGCAATCAGTTAGAATGCGGTTTATCTACAAACCATAGAAATAAACCAGTAAAATCTATTAAATAATAAAAAAAAAATAAAATAAAAAAAAATAAAATAAAAAGTATAAAATATATAATGGCAAGTTATATCATCGCATTCAATTGTTTTTTTGTGTTTTTATTTTTTAATTATTTTTTTTATGGAGTATCCGTTTTGGTACAATCACCAAACTTTTTGTGAAAAATCTCTTAGCATCCTTGTACTACCTCAATTTTTTTCGAGACGCTCCAGACGGCAGCTTCGTCTTTTCGAGACATGAAACGTTTTTAGATCTTCATACTTTTTTCGTAAATATCTCGATAACGGTTGGGAAATCGTAGTAAGTGGAAGGTGACCATTCGAATGCTTACTAAATTCTCTACAAAAAGGGTCTGAAGCAATATTCGATGGGGCAACGTCAATCAGAGACATAAGCGCTTAAAACTTAAAAAGTGTTTGTTTTGTTGTTTTGAAAGGGGCTTTCTCTTTGTTTATCTCACTTTTTAATTGTTTGTTTCTTTTTTTAAATTGCATTTATCAGTAAAATTAGTATTGTAGTAAAATAAGCTAAGATACGGTGAAAGGTATTGGTAATAAGTTTGGAGTGGCAGTGGTATTCAAGATGGCTGTGGCTAATCATGATGACGTATGCGTACTTTGTTTTGAATTCTCCTATCTTCCTCATAGCCTCCAACTGACGTTATCGTTATTTCTTATTTTATAAAAAGATTTAACCCACGACAGAATGGAATTTTATTCGCCATGAAGCACATATTTACAGTTGATTATAGCAGTAAAACGATTTTGCTTTTTTAGAGTTTATACATCCTCAAATTGTACATGAGGACTGCTATTTTTTATTTTTTAGATTTCCCTTGGGGCATTTCTAAGACTCTAATAATCAAAAACTGTAATATCATTGGTCGTCATGTAATCTTCATTCTGCTTTGTTTTAGAGGGAGAGAGAAAATGAGTGAGAGAAAGAGAGAGAGTGTGTAAGAGTCAGAGTGAGAGAGAGAGAGCGTGTGTGAGAGAGTGGAATGTGTGTGTGTGTGAGAGAGAGTTATAACTAATGATTATACGAGTATGCTTCTTTATGAACAATAATGAGGATTGTTCTATTAAGAATAGAACTGGGGTTTGTTTATTTTCGACTAATAGACCATTTTCCAAATAGCTTTTGTGGAAATTGAACAAATCCGTGGATGAAACATTTCAAGCTCGCTGGGAATTGCCCGCAGGTGTGCAAGTGCAGGAAAAATTCCACATCTTTTTGCGCTCTGTAGAATTCATCAAACAATGGACGCTTTCAATTCATCGTTGGGCATAAAGTCAAAAATCTCTTTGCTTTTTTATGTTTCATTTTTTCTGATGAACAATGAAAACTGTATAAAATTATTCTGTGGTATTGACGATTCAGATATTAGCTTCATTATTAAGAGTAAAAGTCCGTCAAGCAGGAGCTGCATAACTAAGCACTTTCCTCAGAATTTGGGTAGTGTAGACTGCTTTCCAGAACAATTTGCTTAAAATATCCTACATAAATAAAATAAAAACATGAATAGTTCTCTTTTAAATTTGTAATGAGTAACTGATCAATTATTAATTTGCTTCCAGAGTTATGTTTACACACGGTACCTATTACACTACGTAATAAATACAAAAAACCTCATATTTTCGTATTTTGATCTAACGCAGGAACAGGATACAGTCCCTCTAGTGGTAGAAAGCGATCCTTGCGGCGGCTTTGTGAACCTACGTCAGGCGGGCTTTTCTGTTGAAATATATTACAAATTAAACCCCCGCTTTCCGATTGACCGATTCAGCTCATTTTTACAACACTTCTTTCTCATGAGTTACCCACGACGTATACCGCGTTTCGTTACAATACAGCAGAAATTACGACCGGTATGAGTATATTAGGAATATGGGTCCGGAGTAAACCCCCCCTTTTATTGAACCGATTTAGTTTATTTTTACAACACATATTTACCTGTAGATTACCACTACGAATACCGAGTTTCGTCGAAATATACCAAAAATCACGGCTGGTAGTGGCGAATTGGTATTGCGGGTCCGGAGTAAACCCCCTCTCCTAATGAACCGATTTAGTTTATTTTGACAACAAATATTTACCTGTGGATTACCACTACGAATACCGAGTTTCGTCGAAATATACCAAAAATCACGGCTGGTAGTGGCGAATTGGTATTGTGGGTCCGGAGTAAACCCCCCCTTCTAATGAACCGATTTAGTTCATTTTTATATCTCACTTTTCTCTCTATATTAACACTACGAATACCAAGTTTCGTTGAAATATAACAAATATTACGGCTGACATAGTCAAATTAGTGTTTTGGGTTTGGGGTAAACCCCCCCTTCCGGTGGACCGACTTTGGTGGTTAACGAACTCGTTCAATCGTTTGCTAATTGAATGCTATATACCAAGTTTCGTGACGAAAAAACAAAAACTCTGGCCGCTATCGTGTTAACAGACACACACACACACACACACACATATATATATATATATATATATATATATATATATATATATATATATAAATATATATATATATATATAAATTTTAACGGGGCTCATTTTCGGTGTCTACTAGGTAGGGTCGATAAAGATTTGAAGAAATTTTTCAAAAATTCCGTCATGCGTCCAACCTCAATAGCTACTTTCCTTCGGAGGAAAGTGCTAAAATGTAAACGTGGTATTTAGTTTGACATTACTCGTGGTTGCAATAGATGTAATAAGCTTTAGAATGATTACTTTTCACTTACCGCGATCTTAAATTCGTTTCTCATCTATTCACTAAGACATTGGAAAGTTTCCCTTTTCAGTTTTTAAACTATTTATATGTAGGTATACATTTTGCAAAGATTAATTGTACTTAAATGAGTTGAAGACAAAATAAGTAATTTCTGATAATATGAGTTCAGTGAAAAATAATAAAAACATTTAAATATACAATAAAAAAAAAAAAACATTTGCCAGCTAAGGGAGGGTAACATTTTATTTTATTTTTTATTAATTTTATTTATTTATTCATTTTATTAATTTTATTTCAAAATTGTTTCCGCATTCACAATGAAATGTCCCTCAAATAACGTTCATGTCGAGAGCTTTCTCTGATATATCATGTAGATTTGATGCACATGGCATTGAATTTATAATATATTCAACGTTACCTTTACCAAGGCAAAACGGACATTAACTAATGAATTTATGTACATAATATTTAAACAAAGTTTGTACTTGATTTTGTTTTATTGTGTTATAGGTTTCCAGTTTCATAACTTGCCATTATATATTTTATACGTTTTATTTTATTTTTTTTATTTTTCTATATATATATATATATATATATATATATATATATATATATATATATATATATATATATATATATGTGTCTGTTAACACGATAGCGGCCAGAGTTTTCTTTTTTTCGTCACGAAACTTGGTATATAGCATTCAATTAGCAAACGATTGAACGAGTTCGTTAACCACCAATGTCGGTCCACCGGAAGGGGGGGTTTACCCCGAACCCAAAACACTAATTTGACTATGTCAGCCGTAATATTTGTTATATTTCAACGAAACTTGGTATTCGTAGTGGTAATATAGAGAGAAAAGTGAGATATAAAAATGAACTAAATCGGTTCATTAGAAGGGGGGGTTTACTCCGGACCCACAATACCAATTCGCCACTACCAGCCGTGAGTTTTGGTATATTTCGACGAAACTCGGTATACGTAGTGGTAATATGTAAATATGTGTTGTAAAAATAAACTAAATCGGTTCATTAGGAGGGGGGTTTAGTCCGGACCCAAAATACTAATATACTCATACCGGTCGTAATTTCTGCTGTATTGTAACGAAACGCGGTATACGTCGTGGGTAACTCATGAGAAAGAAGTGTTGTAAAAATGAGCTGAATCGGTCAATCGGAAAGCGGGGGTTTAATTTGTAATATATTTCAACAGAAAAGCCCGCCTGACGTAGGTTCACAAAGCCGCCACAAGGAGCGCTTTCCACCACTAGAGTGACTGTATCCTGTTCCTGCGTTAGATCAAAATACGAAAATATGAGGTTTTTTGTATTTAATACGTAGTGTAATAGGTACCGTGTGTAAACATAACTCTGGAAGCAAATTAATAATTGATCAGTTACTCATTACAAATTTAAAAGAGAACTATTCATGTTTTTATTTTATTTATGTAGGACATTTTAAGCAAATTGTTCTGGAAAGCAGTCTACACTACCCAAATTCTGAGGAAAGTGCTTAGTTATGCAGCTCCTGCGTGACGGACTTTTACTCTTAATAATGAAGCTAATATCTGAATCGTCAATACCATAGAATAATTTTATACAGTTTTCATTGTTCATCAGAAAAAATGAAACACAAAAAAGCAAAGAGATTTTTGACTTTATGCCCAACGATGAATTGAAAGCGTCCATTGTTTGATGAATTCTACAGAGCGCAAAAAGATGTGGGATTTTTCCTGCACTTGCACACCTGCGGGCAATTCCCAGCGAGCTTGAAATGTTTCATCCACGGATTTGTTCAATTTCCACAAAAGCTATTTGGAAAATGGTCTATTAGTCGAAAATAAACAAACCCCAGTTCTATTCTTAATAGAACAATCCTCATTATTGTTCATAAAGAAGCATACTCGTATAATCATTAGTTATAACTCTCTCTCACACACACACACATTCCACTCTCTCACACACGCTCTCTCTCTCTCACTCTGACTCTTACACACTCTCTCTCTTTCTCTCACTCATTTTCTCTCTCCCTCTAAAACAAAGCAGAATGGATTACATGACGACCAATGATATTACAGTTTTTGATTAATTAGAGTCTTAGAAATGCCCCAAGGGAAATCTAAAAAATAAAAAATAGCAGTCCTCATGTACAATTTGAGGATGTATAAACTCTACACTCTCTTTAAATAAACACAGAACGCTATCACAAATGAATTCCCTCGGCCAAATGATAAAATTGGTAGAATAATGCATAATTTACCATATGAACATCCAGACCTAGCACAACTTTTTTGCTCATTTTTGTTAAATCTCGCCAGTTTCGAACATATCTAGTTGTATTGCCAGTGAATTAATGTAAACATATACAAATATATAATTTTTTAGTGAGGTCATTTTTGGAATCCAGGAGGCAGGATTGATGAAAAGTTAATGTCATTTTCAAATATTCATTAAAGAGTGGAACCTCAATAGCAATAAGTCTTAGGAATTTTATGATGGGAAGCTTACCAACATATACTGGAAATCAACAACCGAAAAACAATATACGAAGAGCCAACAATATATAAATACTCTTTAATACTATTACGTACTTATAAAACTTTCAAGGCGCTGAGAACTATGAACACAAACTATTTAGTAAGAAGGACGTTGTCTTCTCATAAATTAAATTATTATTTTCTTAGTTAAGCTTCTAAAATGTTGTTGTATGAATCAAATACGTATCTAAATATTGCTTTACATTAGGCCTAATTTACTGTCATAAATCTCTCATTCCTTAGACATTTTAATCCATTAGGTAATTACATTTGTGATAGGTATATAAATGTAAGATTCAAGCCAAAATAATAAGAAATCATTTTTAAGATAAACACTCCTGTACAATACTTCCGAACAACTACGGACTATAAAACATACCGTCAAAGATTGACCATCCATGGCTCGACTTGGGCTTGGCCATTCAAGGCTTACTCACCAGTAATAATAAAAAAGTCCGGCTCGCAGGAACTGCGTCATCTTAGCGCGGTTACAAACATCTCGAAGAAATGGAATAGATTAGCATCACAAATCACAGGAAACTGACAGTAGCCAACATACACAGAAGCGGATAATTCTTGATCTGTAGTAGTCAATACAATTATGTACTGAAATCGTACTTACTCTTCGACTACTGCTGAGAAGGCTCTATTCTAAACAACCAAACATTTTAAGTATCTTGTTTTACTAGCAAAATCGTTTTACTGTTATAATCAACTGTAAATATGTGCTTCATGGCGAATAAAATTCCATTCTGTCGTGGGTTAAATCTTTTTATAAAATAAGAAATAACGATAACTTCAGTTGGAGGCTATGAGGAAGATAGGAGAATTCAAAACAAAGTACGCATACGTCATCATGTTTAGCCACAGCCATCTTGAATAGGAGAGCCACTCCAAACTTATTACCAATACCTTTCACCGTTTCTTAGCTTATTTTACTACAATACTAATTTTACTGATAAATGCAATTTAAAAAAAGAAACAAACAATTAAAAAGTGAGATAAACAAAGAGAAAGCCCCTTTCAAAACAACAAAACAAACACTTTTTAAGTTTTAAGCGCTTATGTCTCTGATTGACGTTGCCCCATCGAATATTGCTTCAGACCCTTTTTGTAGAGAATTTAGTAAGCATTCGAATGGTCACCTTCCACTTACTACGATTTCCCAACCGTTATCGAGATATTTACGAAAAAAGTATGAAGATCTGAAAACGTTTCATGTCTCGAAAAGACGACGCTGCCGTCTGGAGCGTCTCGAAAAAAATTGAGGTAGTACAAGGATGCTAAGAGATTTTTCACAAAAAGTTTGGTGATTGTACCAAAACGGATACTCCATAAAAAAAATAATTAAAAAATAAAAACACAAAAAAACAATTGAATGCGATGATATAACTTGCCATTATATATTTTATACGTTTTATTTTAGTTTTTTTTATTTTATTATTTTTTTTTATTATTTAATAGATTTTACTGGTTTATTTCTATGGTTTGTAGATAAACCGCATTCTAACTGATTGCTAGTGTGCAGAAAGTGGCTTCACTTCATTTTCTTGTTAAAATTAATAATTATTAATTACGTACACCAAGAAAATGAATCGGAATGGTTAGTTAATTGTAATTAACTGACCTTTAGTTAACTCAAATGTTGTAAATTTTAAAAATAGTTGCTGGGACAGTAATATTAATATTATTCACTTTTACCTATTTCGTGAAATTGTTTGTTATCTAACTTTTATTTATACATTTACTTGGGAGACCCAAAGTAAGGGTGGTGTCCTCAAATGAAGAAAAAAAAAATAATAATAATAAGAAATGATATAAAGAATTAGTTTATAAATTAATCGTTCGTGATCTGAAAATTAAATAGGTTCATGCTACCTGTACATTCTCTCTTTTCATGCAGTCGTATATTGCTCTTTGTTTTTCATTTTTTTTTTTTTTTTTGTTTTCTTAGGTTTAGACATTGTATTAAGGGTCTAAAAATTCCCCTAATACTGTATCATATCTTTTATAGGTTAACTGTTTTTGGGATGGGATTGGAACACGGTGTTTTTTTCAACATTAATTTTTTGTTTTGTTTTTTTTTAATACAAATGTTTCACATCATGTTAATTAATAAAAAACAAAAACAAAGAGTCATATCTTGTTGTGTAACCGTTTTCCAATGTTCCAATAATTTTGTCGCAGTGTAAAATCTCCTATGAGTAAATAGGCCAAGCCCAAGGAATATCTTAAGTCTTTTCTCCTCAGGTTTCATGTGGAAAGGGTTTACTTATAACAATTTTAAAATATCACAGAAGAGAAAATATCGGTTTTCATAGTCCTAAAATTGTATGTTTTATATTACCCATTTCTTGTGTATTTTTTTACAAACTGGGGGCTCGCCTGACGGCAGTGCTATGGTGTAAGCACTCGTGCCTATGGTCATGGGTTCGATTCCCTTGGAGAAATTTTTTGGAAAAATGTATCCTGGCTCGAGAAGAGAGGTAACCTATAGATGACCCGTTCTTAAATTCTCTGTTATTTAAAAGTGGACGTTAATGAAAAATAACTTGTTTACAAAGTGATAATGAAGCGCCCAATTTCAGGTCAAATATCTGCCTGTTGTCAGCCATGAATGATAGTAGAAATTATAATGTCTCGATAATATTAGTTTAATATTGGAAAGATGCTGGTTTAAGTGATTAATAAAATCTAAAGTTTCGATTCCCGATTAAAGCAATGCATCCACATGGAGTTATTGATCCCCTTGGTTGATGATAATGGTAAGGAATCGCTACCTGAAAGTGGATATTGGATGCATTAGAGTACACTGGTCTTGACGTGCCCTGAATATAGTCAGGAGTATCTGGACCGGAGGACATAACACCATTCCCAAGGAGATATCCAAAGGCTGTTTCATGGTCGGTGGATTTCTACCTTTAATGTTCAACCGTTGTAGGTTAGTAGGCCCTTTTCTGAGAACAGGAAGGAGGAACGACCTTCCAAAGGCTTACCCTACATTCCATATCAAGTGTCCATCTTCTTTCATCTTAGTTTACTTATTTAATTTCTTAACCCTTATTTTTTGTCAAAGAAATTTTGTTGAAATTACTTTGTCTAAAAGGTCAAATTTATTAGCATGAATATGCTAATGTTCGCGCATGCGCGGTGGACATGTACGAAAAAGAAGACTGTATGTTATGCAGTACATTACATACGTTTTTCGGGTGGACCTAAAGCATATTTATGTTTCTGAATTTGAGCAGAAGGCTCTGAACGAAATTTTATTTATTATTACATTCAGTAGCCAACAGAATTTGGCCCGCAATAACCTATCTATATAAACCTTAGGATCGTTTTCAAGATATTTAAAAAATCTACAAAATTGTTCAAACAACAATACTTTTCGTGTAATAGTTCATGTCCTCCAAAAGTAAGTAAAATGTTTGTATACAAGCTTGGATGAAAACTTTTTAAAAAAACTCCATCGTTTTTGGGTGCTCAAAACCAAATTTTTGTCTTTTTCACTCTTCTCGAAAACGATTAAGCATTGAAAATGGTGTTATTCGATTTGCCACGCCAAAATATCGGGAAACTGCGTTACCGGACGCCTATATCTCCGACTGAGCTAGCTTTTATCACCTGAGTGTCTTAAATAAATAAGAAAGACAGATCACAACCAGAAATAATCAAAGTCTCATTTCATCAATGACTGTTAGATTGGCAAAACCTAAGAAAAAAAAACTTGTTTCATCTTTATTGCTGGATTTTCCAAACTCTAATAAGGCAAGAAACTCGCTAAAATATATATACTGTAAAGGTATCTAATTCTTGACCACAGCACTCTAGAGAGATAGTGCGGTCAGTACTATGCTCCGGCTGCCTGATTTTTCCCTTTGCGATTAGTTACCCATCAATTAGTTAATTAAAGGCTGAGTGAGCCTAGAGACGACCTGGGACCCCAAATCCAACCCTCAAACGACGACACTAAAAGATGAAATCTTTATTGTACGCTCGGGTTTTGAACCTGGGTCCTCCTGTTCATTAGTCGAGTGCTCTACCAAGGAAATTTAATTAGCAAAAGTATTTATCAAGCGGCGTTAATTCATTTTTTTTTTTACTGGTTACATTTAAAAGTATACTCATGGCAGAGTAATCTTATCCTGAAGCAAACTTCCATTCAAATGTTTTATGTGTGTACTCTAAGCCGGAGGTCTTTTGATTGTAGCCTAAGCTGACATTCACATTCCATTAGTTTGTACTAGACGATTGAAACTGTATACTCTTGTCAACAAACGTGTGTCCATACTCTTGTCATAGATACTCTCTGTAAATAGGCACTCATCAACATGCGACATCTGTGTGCTTTTAGAGCTCTACTGACAACATTAACTAAAACGCTAGGCTAGTTCGCACGTGTGTTTCAAGGCCTTATATTGATTTTATTAGGATTCACTTGCATTTGATTTAGAAATTACATTATATCAGAGAAGTGTAATAATAGAAAATATACTGATAAATAATTTGCAGAAAAAAAATAATAAAAATCAAACAGTGCCTTTGCGGGAATATTACTGAACCACCGGCTTGTGGTAACTTATTCATAGTGTGTTTCTATAATATTCTATTCCTCTTTAATGCATCCATACCTTTTAGCAAATTATTTATCTGTACGAATAGGTATTTTAGGAGTAATTGAGATTGTAGCGTAAGCTTGTAACAGAAAGAGTGTGTTTCAATGTTACCCGGTAATTGGAACGAAGCATATTCACTAGTTTAAGAGGAAATGAAAACCCACCAAAAATTCAAAAACTTCAGTAGAAAAATTAAAAAAAAAAGTATGTAAATAAAATATAGGTACATTATTAGAATCAATCCGTTTCATCCATTGCAGAACAAAATGTACCCCAAAAACATTCTATTGTACTTGCCTGATGGAAGAAAATTTAAATGTATGTTAAAAGCGAATTATATAGTTTTACAGACATATGATATAGTTTTACTGATGGATTATTATTTACAATTTTAATTTAAATGATTTACATATTTGCAATGTTAACATAAAGTTAACAATTCTCAACGAACAGAATAAATGATAAAAACGTAAAGGGCAAAAAATCAGAATGCTAAGATAGTTAGACGTGATGGGGGCCACGCAATGATATACATTTCAGCTTCCTAATCAATCTATAAAATTAATAACAATAGTAACTAATAATGGTAATTCAATTAAAATGTAAAATACATCATATTTAACGCTCAGTCATCTATATATGTAAAATTATATCATTTGTAATGCTCATTATCTATGTCTTGCAATGATATCAATCAAATATCTATGTAAACTTCTATCACACGGATGCAAAAACTTTATGAGCCGTAAAGAGTTTCACTAAAACAAATAAATAAAGTGAGTTAATTTGTCCCCAGACAAGTTGCTTTGGTGTGAATGATAAGTTGATATATTCTAAGAATTAATAAAAACTACTAAATTTTTACCTTTCGTTTCTCTCGTTTTCTTCGATATTTCCCACATAATACAGGAGTAGGCAAAGATGATTACTGCTAGTGGTACGAAGTACATTGCACAAAGGCAGAGTACGTTGTATGCAGTTTCTGCAGCCGGAGAACTGAAGGAGCCGAAGCTCACACATTGCACAAAACCAGGGTATGACGGATGCTCCGCCACGTGGAAAACGATGCTCTGAAACAAAAAAATTATAATTAAATAGCTTTGACATTTAAAATACCACCCTAACTATAGATACCACAAAATGGGGTCACATTAGTACAGTGTGGTAAAATTGGTACAAAACTTATAACGCTTATATATTTTCTGAGAGCGAACAGACAAATATATATATTGTAGATGGAGATAGTTAGCCGCTGCAGAGATACGAAGACAGGTATAGTTGGGATTCGGCTAGGAGAAAAACGTCAGACTTTCAAAAAGAAATCTGTATTTGGACGTTTCGACTGCACAATGGCAGCCTTCTTCAGCTAAAAAATATATACAACTTATAAGTAAAAAAATATATATGTACAACTAGTAAGTAAAAGACAGGCAGAAATGAGCGGAGTATATATATCAATACAATAAATTTTAACCAATCTCCTTATCCCATGAGTCCTTCCACAATGAAAACTTGAATAGAGCTACCGAAATATTAACACTGAACCAATTCCCCCCCAACCTCATAAACCAGCTTATAAAACAAATAAAATCCCAATCCTTCAATGCCACCTCCCCCAATACCTCCCTTGACTCCTCCCTCCAGATATTTCGTTCCCTGACATACACACCAGGACTGACTGAAAAACTCACAAAGACTTTAAAAAAAGCCATCCCGTCACTACACTTTGGGTTAAAAACCACTAACAAACTTACTACATTGTACACCAAACTCAAAGATCCCCTTCCCTATGACTGCGCCACCCACTGTGTTTACCAAATACCCTTCCAAACCCCCTCCTGTAATGCAGTATACATCGGTGAAACCAAAAATGATATTCACTCCCGCATAACACAACACAAACGGTTAATAAAAAACAAAGAAATCCACAAATCCGCCCTCGCAAAACACGCTATAACTAAAAAACACACTTTCAACTTTGACGACACTAAAATACTTTCCACTGAACGAAACACCAAAAAACGACAGATTTCCGAATGCGTCTACATTAACTTAAACCCCAATAACATTAATTACAAAACCGACAAACAAAACATCTCCCCTGCTTACTCCTCCGTCTTCCATAAATTGTCCTGACCTCCTTTTTTATCTTTGTTCCCAGGCTCCAGACATTTTTCTACTTGTGTGTCCCAAAACTCTTAACACCTTTTACAACCTCCTTTACAACCCGCTTTTACAACCCAGCAATTGTACCTCTTTCATCTTCACCGACTTACCGCCTCATCCCCACCCCCTTTCATAACTATAAAGACCCCCTGTGTAGTTGCTGTCCCTCATACTTCCAACCATGGTTACCTAAGTTGTCCTCGAGGTCTTCTCCCTCCCTCTTCCCCCCCCCCCCCTAGGCATTCTCTAGTGGTATGTATCTATATATTAATTGTTATAAATTGTATTCACTTATAAAATAGTTTTTGTTTTTCACTACATAAAAAATGTTCGTTGTTTTTACTGTTTAATTTTTTTTTTGTACTGTTTTACTAACACTTTCTACATGCTGTTTACTTTCCAACTACCGTATTTTCATTGTTTTAAAAATAAGATTGGTTAAAATTTATTGTATTGATATATATACTCCGCTCATTTCTGCCTGTCTTTTACTTACTAGTTGTACATATATATTTTTTTACTTATAAGTTGTATATATTTTTTAGCTGAAGAAGGCTGCAATTGTGCAGTCGAAACGTCCAAATACAGATTTCTTTTTGAAAGTCTGACGTTTTTCTCCTAGCCGAATCCCAACTATACCTGTCTTCGGAGGAACTGGCGGAACATGAGTAACATAATGTATGTCAACAATATAATATTACTTTTTATATTATTCTATATTATAAAATTTTGGCTAAAACTTTGTACCTAGTATATTAGTATAAGGCTTATTGAGACCCCACTGAGCAGAGGCAGTGGCGTCTCAATTGCGGGATCCCCTTATTTATGTTCGGCCATGCGTTGGAATATGAAAAATGAAATGAAATGATATTTTGGAATCTGCACTTTCCTGACATTATATGCGAGGAACGTGTGGAATGTACTCGGGACCCAGGCTCCTAGCCTCGGCAGACACGAGTGAGTCGCCGAGGTCCGGGTCCCTTATAACTGATGAGTCGCGGATTCAAAATTTAAAGATTATAAATTGGTTGTACCGCTGGTATGGGGATTACCCTAAGGTACAGCGGGGGAGGGGGGGAAGAGAGAGAGAGAGAGAGAGAGAGAGAGAGAGAGAGAGAGAGAGAGAGAGAGAGAGAGAGAGAGAGAGAGAGAGAGAGAGAGATTGTTTGAACAGTGTTGGCTGAGAGATGAGGGCTGCTGCTCGGAAATGGCGACGAGTATTGAGCATTCTTTTCCTGATTTTAGTTCATGATTTTATTCCTTTTGTCCAAGATATAATCTCTAGCCGCTTCTCATCTTTCCATAGTTAATTAATCCGTCATCCTAATCCTACAGCCCAATCCTTATCCAGCACATATCTTCATACCTACCCACCAAGACGTCCCCCACCTGAATTGTGCAGTTACCACAATTCAATCTAATTATATTGAAAGTGATATCGATGGATATTTTTTCTCCTCATGATATCAAAGGCCACGTCTCATTCGCCTCCAATCCCTCTTCTTGGCGCAGGGTGTGGTTGGATGGCCTAAGGTAAACTTCAGTTAATCCTAGAATCTTTCCTAACAAGGAACGTATTCGGCTGACAATTAGGGACACCTGAGGCGTGGTCATGCTACCTGTATCAAATTGCGTAATACATATGATTGTAGATTGTAATATTTCTGCAAATAAATAATATATATATATATATATATATATATATATATATATATATATATATATACATATATAGTTCCTGAATGAGTGGGTTCCTAAGGCTTCTTCGATGCTTGACCATCATAAGAAACCTCAGTAAAATATACTAACAAAACCTCCTTGCAGTAAATATGACCTTTCAATATAAACGTTAGTTTTGGCAATGAGTTTTTTTTCTTTTTTCTGAAGTTCAGAAATCTCAATTTCATTCCCATTGGCGGACCTCTCACTCTTCTTACCTTTTTAGCGCGGTTCCTCCCTCCCCCATAGGGAGGAACCCCGCTTATAAGGTTGATCTCATGACGCAATCCAGAAGTGCCGACTAGAAAATTTTGCGTTTCAGAACCCCTAGAGACCGAAAATGATGGTGGTTCAAATTTGTATATATATATATATATATATATATATATTTGTCTGTTTGCTCTCTAGGGAGAAGACGAAAGGTCCGATTTTGATGAAATTTGGTACAAAAATCCGTCGTCCAATTTGAAAGGTCAAGTTCGTTAACCAGCAAAATCCGTCCACTGGAAGATGGCGTTTGGGGGGAAATTCGCGCAAAAAAAATCGCAACGCTTACATTTTTGAGTTCATATGCTTGTAAGTACTCGTTTTGTAGGCTTCTTGGCCTAGGAAAACGAATGGAACCATTTTTAAGGCGATAGCTTTAACCGTTTTCGAGAAAATTGGAAAAATAGTTTTTGAATACCGTTTTTGGTTTGGGTACTTAGAATCATGGGATTCAGTTGAAACATTTTCTGCATGTTCTACTTTCATTAAAACTAATATGTTGAAATTTGTGTTACGTTTGGAGTTAAGGAAGGGTTAGAATAAAATATTTTATTAACAGACATAAAAAGTTTTGGTAACTTTGTATACTTTCCTTAATATCTCGAAAAAGGTTGAGAATCTTGGTAAACGGAAGAATACCATTAGAAAGCTTACTAAATTCTTTACAAAAAAGGTTCTGATGAAAGTTTTGATTAGACGATGTCAATCGGAGAAATAAGTGCTTAAAACTTTAAAGTAATTGATTTCGCTTATTCGAACTGTTCTTTTTGCCTGTTTTTATTCTTTGTTATTTTTTAACTGCTTATAGTTGGATAATGTATTTGATAATAAATCAGGTTAAGAAAAAATAAGAAAAACAATTTAATCTTAGAGATATGGATTTCCAAGATATAGCTTTTCAAATGCCTAGCGGGGTCCTTCCTAGGGCGGGGACCCATCCAGGTAAGATCGTAAATAAGACCTTTCTTGAAAGTAAAGATGGAACTGTCAAGTTTGGTCCTCCTCTGACCAGCACTTTCATTGCTGACGAAGGCTACCAATGAGTAGCCAAAACGTCCTAAATATAGATTTTTTTTAATAAAAATCGTGATGAGGTTTCTTTAGCCGAATCCCAACCATTCCATCTTTACTTATCACCTCGACGGGTAACTATCTAATCTTCATGCTTTCTAGAAATGTGGACCCAAAATAATAACAGCTTCTATTTTAATAATTTTAAATGAGTCTAAGAACGGAACCGCGCTAAGATGATGCAGTTCCTGCGAATCGGACTTTTTTCTCAGTAAACGCTGTGATTAGGTTGGAGTTGACGTCTAGAATGTAGGAAAGATCTAATAATTTTTATTACACCCCTCTAAAAAAAAAAGAGAAAAAAAGGTATATCTACTATTCGGCCTCTTGAGTAAACACTGCTTCTATTAAGGCAGGAATGTGTAAATAACCAAGTGAACTAATTAAAGCCTAGACTAGGATTTATCTATTCAATCACCCGAGGAAAATTACCTTTCAGTCGCCCGTTCTTCTTTTCAGTACTTCTACTACTAAAAAAGTCCAACACACATGTACTGCGGCATTTCCGAGAGCTTCCATAACATTCTTATCCATATTGTCATTAATCCCAGGTGATGCGATAAGACATTCTGTCTGCATGCTCAGGGTTTATTCTGAGACTTTTTTTTTTTTTTTTTTTTTTTTTTTTTTTTTTTTTTTTTACCGGGTCGTATTTTTACCTCATCTTACCTTTTCCAGACTTCTGATGGTCAACCGGCACTTTTGGGAACCCTACCGTGATTCAAATCCTCACTATTTTGCGGCATGACAGTTGTCCATAATATAAGCAGCCTATATCCAGCTTCTCTATTAAGATTCTGGGAATGTCTTATAATTTCAATGGATTCTTGTAAAATGTGATTCATATTGTATTCTGTATTTTTCAATACAATGTTCTGGGAGTCTTGTGGGCATGAATCTTTGCGTTTTTCTCGTTATTTTTTGCCGCGTAAACTTGGTATGATACATATAAATTTTAAGAAACCGGGTACATACAGCACACAATGTTGTATCGGAAGAAATATATTTGACTAATGGAAGATTGATATCTACTACATTAGGGTTGCTTTCAGTATATTGCAGATGCTGTGGGATTTCAGGATGGAATATATCTCGGCGGTGATGTAACAGTATATATATATATACTGGAGAAACCTCATGCAACATAACTAAGACGTACCAAGTTTCATTTCGAAATTCAACAACTCTAGGAGGAAAAGGGGGTGGACACATATACTTGGACACCCTGTATATATATATATATATATATATATATATATATATATATATATACAGGGTGTCCAAGTATATGTGTCCACCCCCTTTTCCTCCTAGAGTTGTTGAATTTCGAAATGAAACTTGGTACGTCTTAGTTATTTTGCATGAGGTTTCTTTTAAAAGTTTAGTTGACTTTGTAACATTCTCCAGTTTTTCTCCAGCGCATCTAACTCTTGATTTTCTAATGGCAGCAGGTGTCTTTTATGACGAATTCTGATAGAAAATTTAATTTTAAGACTAATTTATTCTGGGACATCTTTTGATCCGTCGCACCGTTTGCGCGTAAAACGCAAAAAACTGAAAAATATCGCCCTTTTGTAGACAAATTCCTATTTATCACTGAAACCAAGCCTTGTACGTAAAAACACCTCGATACAAAGGTTGTAGCCTATTAATTTTCCTTTCAGATGATACCAAGCTCATAGTTGTAGATTAGATATTTAACGGGATATTATGGATGAAATATATACCTTAAAAGTTTTAAAACGTAACAATTCAGAAAATCGATATGAATAGAAAAAAAAAATAGCTGACATAAACAATAAAAAAAAGTACTTATTTACTTTATGAAAAAAAGTATATAAAAATTATTATAAAACAGAACAGAATAAATTTATTTTTCCAAATGAATTATTATATCATAAAACTAAAAAAAAATTTGCCTTTGTTTCATTAACAATACCCCGTTAAATATCTAATCTACAACTTTGATCTTGGTATCACCTGAAAGGAAAATTAATAGGCTACAACGTTTGTATCGAGGTGTTTTTACGTACAAGGCTTGGTTTCAGTGATAAATAGGAATTTGTCTACAAAAGGGCGATATTTTTCAGTTTTTTGCGTTTTACGCGCAAATGGTGCGTCGGATCAAAAGATGTCTCGGGATAAATTAGTCTTAAAATTAAATTTTCTATCAGAATTCATAAAAAATACCTGCCGCCATTGGAAAATCAAGAGTTATGCGCTGGAGAAAAACTGGAGAATCTTACAGTCAACTAAACCTTCAAAAGTAACCTCATGCAACATAACTAAGACCTACCAAGTTTCATTGGGTAGACACATATACTGGGATACCCTGTATATATATATATATATATATATATATATATATATATATATATATATATATATACTTACATATATATTTACTTTTATTTATTTATTTTACGGCACGCCGAATTTAACGTCATTCGTGCAGGTGATAATTCTCTCAGCTGCAGGAAGGACTCGAACCCTTTTCTCCCGCTTGAGAATCCAAAGCGTTAGCCATTGGACCACGCGAGACTCTCGTAACAGTATATTGTTGCATAAATTGATCTCAATGGAAATAATTAAAAATTCTTTTTTCATATACAATCATGTAATTATTCGTGACATTTAGTTTTTTTTTATCTCAGTCCTCGTTAAAAAAGAAACTCTATTTTGAACTCCTATTGTTAATCCAGGAGTTACTTGCAACAAAATCATCATGGCATATTCAAATTTTGCTGGAAAGCGGGAAAGTTGAAAAACATTCACAGCACTGTGGTTCCATATTTTTTATACAAGTTTCCGATCATCCAATTTATCCATCATCCAGTTTCCTCACTTTTAATTGGACATGTGGAGGGGGAAAGAGTTAATTAAATAAAAGGTTAAAAATAAAATAGAGGTCTCCACCATGATATTTAATCTTTTTAGAATCCTTTGCATTTTATTTGGAAAATAACTGGAGGAGATTCGCTGTCGGGGATTTAATTTTGTATAGTCCCCGAAATGAATAAGTTTTGGAAGAGATATTTCTTTTATTTTGAACCCTTATGTGTTTAAGCACAAAAAATTGAAACCTGGACTTAATTCAATATTTTTTATTGTGAATTTTTTTACCCTGGACACGAAGAACCCAAATCTCGAATGTATTTTAAATATTTTAGGTTCAGACGTCATATATCTATTACATAATTAAACCACCTTAATCTTAAATTAAATTAAATTTTCTACAAGTGTTAGTTATCAGCAGGAAGTGTGTATCGACTCACCGCAGGCCTAACTTGTATTCCAACAGGAAATTTTAACTTGTCATCTATCATGCATTCGCTCTTTGCTAAGCCATCCAAGATAAGCCATGGCAGTGTCGCGATAGAAGCACCAAAATTAAAAAGCAAATAGGGCGTTATTTAGAAAATCCGGTTTTCTGTATAAAAAATTTAAATTCGCCAACAGCTTCACACCTTAAATGGCCAATCTAATTACTAAGAACGTTGCCTACCTTCCTAACAGAATTATCCTCAACTCAAGGGCTGTGTCATGTTCCTCCTTATTTCCGAGGGAACGAATTTCAAGGCTTCGAAATAATCTTGAATTAAAACTGTAGAATGTCCGGAAGAACAGAAGTCTACTGTTCCCTGGCGAGGAAACACTCTGTCCACCTGTTTAGTCACGTTTTCAATCCGCCGAAATTCTTCTTTAACAACATTTAGGGGGTTCTCGATTTTTATATCTCCTTGCAATTTGCTCACTTAATGTGACATCGGAAGCTGACGTTAGTTCTAAATGGCCGACTTGGAACTGTCGAAAACATACTTGGTCAAGAAACAGGAGTCTCAGAATCGACAGTCAAGAAAGAACCAAGCGTTGATTCCATTTATCTATTTAGCCTAATAACATTCCTTTGAAACGTTATTCTAAATGGAATCATAGTGAAAATAGCCTATAAATATTTTACCGTTTGATTGCAATAAAAAAAATACAAGGATTATTTATAATATTGCTAACTTATCGGGCAGTTTTCTGAGTATTTTATTACTGTCCCTTGGTCTCTGTCTCATTTAGATGTTTCAAATATTAGTTTTTATTCTATACATAGTTTTATTCACGATTATCTATTAACATTCTAATATTTTCCTTCTTTTGTGTAATAATAAACCTTATTTTTCAGAATCGGCCTAATATTTATTTATTGAACCCTCTCTGACGATCAATACTCCATAGAGGTCACCATTACTCCATAGAGGTAATAATAATCATAATGTAATTATGTGGAACAGAGTTTAACTATATGTTTTTATGAATTCATCAGATCACGGACGTTATATCGTTTTTATTTGAGAAGACACGTAGGCGCTGGTGTGCCCTTTCACGTAATGTTGGTGGGCGCGAAATGAGCTGCAGTAATAGGGTCTTTCGTTTTATGACGCTCACGCCAAAAATTGTCAACTCTTTATGAGCTACAAAATGAAATTATTGACAAATAGTATTTCTTCCCACACAGCAATATTCCTCCATTTCGTCGAATCGATAATAAAAAACTTAGAAAAATAACAATTCAGCTATTATTAAATTGAAATTGCTATGGCGTACAGAATGTTTTATTGGCCTTTAATGAGCGATGTTGGTGCGCCAGTGTTATTGTCAAATCGTTATTCGTAAATTGACTAGTTTATTTAATTTTTTAACATCCCTTTGTTAATGTTGTCGATTTTTTTAGAGGTTTATCTACAACCCGGCTTTCAATAGAAATCCTCCACCCCCAGCGGAAATTCAACCAGCAACCCATGGCAGTGAGGTGGCGCTTAAACACTCACGGACATGGAGTCCTCTGTTTACTAGTTTTACTGGAAAGATTTACTGTAAAATTGACATGAATATTCTACTGAATTAGAAAAACTGAATCGAATTCAACATTCAGGTTCTCGATCGATTCTTAGCTGGAAAAGACTCTCACATGTTCTATGTGGGTTTTAAGTTTTAGCTAGGGTCTTTATCCTTGTTCCCTTGCCGACTCCATTATTTCATCCGAAGGCCACTCCACTATTTAAGTACCATTTTTTTAATTAAACGTTTCAATTTATTGAGTAATCGTTAGCTTGATTATTACGAACTCCTGTGTTTTTAATTAGGTTTAATTTTGTTTCCCCCTCAAACTACGTAGAAAAAAGTATTATTAAAACCATATTACGGCGTACCTGTTTACGGTGTGATATTTTTTTCCCGGGCATCGACTACTATGTTGGTTAGCACCCTTCTATTGTATGACGGTTTCCCAATTTGTCTGCAAAATCTATGGCGAAAACTGCTGTCCCCTTTCGACACGAAAGGAGGCGGCAGCTCGTTTGTATCTATTTTAAAATATTTCGGACTAGTCCATCTAAATCACATCTAAACTATCTAAATTTACAAGCACTCATTTAAACACGAAAAGTCTTTGCATGCAATGCATGTCGGTTGTATTCTTTTTAAAATATTCCGGATCAACCATTAACCCACACAGAAAACACATAATATTTTTATTAATTACACCTGTGTGCACACAAATACACTCATCCATACATATATACACACAGATGTGCGAACATATACATGGATTATAGGCAGAGCTCCTATAAGAAGTCGGATGGCTCTCATATCCGCTCTACCAACCCTTTAGCCCGCCCATTTACCCATATTTTGTACATGAATTTTTCCGAGAAAATTGTTATATATATATATATATATATATATATATATATATATATATAACAATTTTCTCAAATAAATAAATTTATTCACAATACATACATACATTTATGTACATATATGCGCAAGTACATTTAAATGACCGATTTTTTCGTGACATTTGTGTTATGAACCGTGAATATATTCACTTCCAGATTGTATCATAGAATCGACGTTAAACAGAGGTGGTGGAAGGAAATTCGCCAGTAGATCATTATTCGATTCATTTCGATAATTATTTCGATTCTATTAGCTTTAATATTCTTAAAAATGGTAGGAACTAAAGGAAAGTAAAAAATAAACTACAGGAATTAATATTCAATCCACGAGAGTGGATTGACGAACCAAAGAAATCAAACAGGAATTTAGTGTTTCAGATATAGGTCAAGGCTGTTGTCAAAATAAAAGAATCCTTTTCCTATAATTGGATTTTTCAAGGAAATAATTAAGGAATTCGGATATAATTTTAAAAGGAAAAAACAAAACATTTTTACCAAGAAATATTTCATGGAGTATTTCTACCATATTGGATTTTTTTTTTAGAATTCCTTCCGCAAGGCATACTAAATTACTTTGAAGGGTGTATTAAACCACAATACAGGGAAACAAAAGGTTTTTAAGGTTTTTTTTTTTTTTTTTTTTTTTTTTTTTTTTTTTTTTTTTTTTTTTTTTTTTTTTTTTTTTTTTTATTAAAATTGTCTTTAAATTAACATGAGGAGTACTTTACTGTTTTTTTTCTTAATAAGAGAGAATGCAGAAGTTTTTTTGGGGGGGGAATCCATATTTTATAAGAGTAGATTAAACTTTTCCCGAGAAGACGGGTAGGTTGATTGAATCATTCAACTATGAAATAAGGCCTTTGAGTGGAACAACTGAAAGAAAAACGATTCTGACCTGTCTCATGAATATTCATCAAACCTTGTTGATCTAGAAAAGGCCATCTTAGTTTTACTTTTTCCTATTAGAACCCCCTGTAGGGAATAGGAGCTGCTTGTTGCTACTTGACATTCAAGGCAAAAAGGATTTTTATTCGCTCTCAAGGCACATTCCGAAGGATTGTAGCTATTGTGGTTGTATCAAAGATTCATGAAAGATTTTGAAATGATGATGGTTTCCATTATTTACCCAATATGACTCAGTTAAATTTATACATATATATGTGTGTGTGCACGTTGTTTAAAGATTTTAAAAACAACAAATATTTCCTGCTTTCCATTATATCATTAATATATATATATATATATATATATATATATATATATATATATATATATATATATATATGGGTGAACCTTTCATCTAAACAAAAAAGACAGGGTTTCCCCCCTAACGGGTGGGCCACAATTGAAATACCTCTTAAACCGTTAGAGATAAAACAAAACCGCAATGAACCTAATTTGTAGCTCGCATCCTGGCTTTTATTTAGTTTTAAGCGCCTGCTCAAAATTAGGCATTTCCTCATAACCGCACATTTCAATACATTTTTGAAAATTACTTAAAAAAAAAATTAAATAAACACTTGTATTTTTGTATTATTTTTTTCTTAGTGTTTAGCAATTAAATGGCGGCCGAAATCGTACCTATTTTCAATGTCGCAAATGCAGATATGATTTATACACCGCCTTAAACATGACTTTTTTTTTTTACTAAAGTAATTGTAGTTTAATCCATAGATTTAACGAAAAATACTTTATTTGCTAAGCTATCAAAGCACTCTAGCTATATAGAATTTTTAATGTAAATATTCATTTTTCTTAGTACATTTCGAATAATAGTGCAAATTAAGAAAAAGGCCGTCTCGCAGGAGCTGCATAACTAAGCACTTTCCTCAGAATTTGTTAGGGTCGAGTACATTCCTGAATAATTTGCTTAAAATAATCTAGTTAGATAAATAAAATAAAAGTCCGACTCGCAGGAACTGCGTCATCTTAGCGCGGTTACGTACATCTCGAACAAATTGAATATTTTAGCATTACAAACCACAGGAAACTGACACTAGCCAACTTACACAGGAATGGATAATTCTTAATCTGTATAAGTCAATACAATTATGTACTCAGAACGTACTTACTCTGTGACTGCTGCTTAGAAGGCTCTATTCCAAACAACTAAAAATTCGTTGTCATTTTAAGTATCTTGTTTTACTAGCAAATTCCTTTTACTGTTATAATCAACTGTAAATATGTGCTTCATAACGAATAAAATTCCATTCTGTCGTGGGTTAAATCTTTCTATAAAATAAGAAATAAGGATAACTTCAGTCAGAGCCTATGAGGAAGGTTACATAGACAGGAGAATTCAAAACAAACTACGTCATCATGATTAGCCACTGCCATCTTGAGTACCACAGCCACTCCAAACTTATTATTACCCATACCTTTCACCGTTTTTTAGCTTATTTTACTACTATACTAATTTTACTGATAAATGCAATTTAAAACAAGAAACAACCAATTAAAAAGTGAGCTAAACAAAGAGAAAACCCCTTTCAAAACAACAAAACAAACACTTTTAGCGCGGTTCCTCCCTCCCCCATAGGGAGGAACCCCGCTTATAGGGTTGATACAATGAAACAATCCGGAAGTGCCGACTAGAAAATTTCGCGTTTCAGAACCCCTAGAGACCGAAAATAACGGTGGTTCAAATTTGTATATATATATATATATATATATATATATATATATATATATGTATATATTTATATATATATATATATATATATATATATATATATATATATTTGTCTGTTCGCTCTCTAGATAGAAGACGAATGGTCCGATTTTGATGAAATTTGGTACAAAAATCCTTCGTCCAATTTGAAAGGTCAAGTTCGTTAACCAGCAAAATCCGCCTACTGGAAGATGGCGTTTGGGGCGAAATTCGCGCAAAAAAAAATCGTAACGCTTACGTTTTTGAGTTCATAAGCTTCTAAGTACTCGTTTTATATGACTCCTGGGCTAGGAAAACGAATGAAACCATTTTCAAGGCGATAGCTTTAACCGTTTTCGAGAAAATTGGAAAAATATTTTTTGAATACCGTTTTTGGTTTGGGTACTTAGAATCATGGGATTCAGTTGAAACATTTTCTGCATGTTCTACTTTCATCAAAACTAATATGTTGAAATTTTGGTTACGTTTGGAGTTAAGGAAGGGTTAGAATAAAATATTTTATTAACAGACATAAAAAGTTTTAGTATCTTTGTTTACTTTCCTTAATATCTCGAAAAAGGTTGAGAATCTTGGTAAACGGAAGAATACCATTAGAAAGCTTATTAAATGCTCTAAAAATAAGGTTCTAATGAAAGTTTTGATTAGGCGATGTCAATCGGAGAAATAAGAGCTTAAATCTTTAAAGTAATTGATTTCGCTTATTCGAACTGTTCTTTTTGTCTGTTTTTTATTCCTTGTTATTTTTTAATTGCTTATTGTTGGATAATGTATTTGAAAATAAAATAGGTTAAGAAAAATAAGAAAAACAATTTAATGTTAGAGATATGGATTTCCAAGATATATAGCTTTTCAACTGCCTAGCGTCCTTCCTAGGGAGGGTTCTTTGTCTTTGATTTTGGTACTTAGAATTATGGGATACAGTTGAAACATTTTCTGCATGTTCGAGTTTCATCAACACTAATATGTTGAAATTTTTGTTACGTTTAGAGTAAAGGAAGGGTTAGAATAAAATACTTTATTAAGAGACAATTAAAGTTTTGGTAACTTTGTATAATTTCGTTAGTATCTCGAAAACCGTTGACAATCTTGTGAAGCGGAAGATTACCATTCGGAAGCTTACTAAATGCTCTACAAAAAAGGTTCTGAAGAAAGTTTTAATTAGGCGATGTAAATCGGAGAAAAAAGTGCTTAAAGCTTTAAATTAATTGATTTCGTTTATTCCAATGGTTCTTTTTGTCTGTTTTATTTCTTGTTATTTTTTAATTGCTTATAGTTGGATAATGTATTTGACAATAAAACTGGTTAAGTAAAATAACAAAAACAATTTATTGGTAGAAATATAGATTTCCAAGATTCCAAGACCTTGTCACTAGCGGGTCCGTTTCTAGTGTAGCCGACCCTTCCAGGTAAGATTGTAAATCATGACCTTTCAAGACTTTACTACTCACAGGAATGGCGTTAGTGACCTTAAGGGTTGACACGCCATTATAATAATTAATTTAAAAAAAGACTGGTGGAACCAAAATAATAACTGCTTCTATTTTAATCTTTCCAAATTAGACTAGGGATATGAACGGAACCGCGCTAAGATGATGCAGTCCTGCGAGACGGACTTTTTGTCTTTGATTTTGGTACTTAGAATTATGGGATTCAGTTGAAATTTTGGTTATGTTTGGACATTTAAACATATGAGTTGGAATTAATTTCCAAGATGTAGAAAATATTTCAATTGAATACCGCGATTTTAAGTACCCTCAAAAAAATAATGACTTACAAAAACATTGATTCCACTTTTCTCAGGAACGGTTAGAGATATCGCCTTGAAAATGGTTTCATTCGTTTTCCTATGTTAAGAAACATATAAAACAAGCACCTGCAAGCATATAAACTCAAAAACATAAGCGTTACGATTTTTTTTGCGCGAATTTCGCCCCAAAAACTATCTTCCAGTGGGCGGATTCTGCTGGTTAACGAACTTGACCTTTCAAATTAGAAGACAGATTTTTGTACCAAATATCATCAAAATCGGACCATTTTTGAGCCGTCAGGAGCGCGTACAGACAAGCATATATATATATATATATATACATATATATACATATATATACATACAAATTTGAACCACTACATTTTCGTGATCTACGGGGTCTGAAACGAGAAAGTTTCTGGTCGGCAGGTCCGGATCGCGTCATGAGATCAACCTCATAAGCGGAGATAGGGAGTAACCGCGCTAAAAACATAAATAGTTCTGCTCTTTTAAATTTATTATGAGCACCTGTTTCAATTATTAATTTTGTAATTAATTTCTTTCCAGAGTTTTGTGTATGTGGGTTACTACACTATTTATAAATACACAAAGCTTCACGTTTTCGTCTACTGATGAATAAAATATAATCTAGGCGCACGGTAGTGCGCCAGGCTAAGTTCCGGCCTAATCATACTGTGTGTATATTAGAGGCGGTCTTAGAGCCGATTTTTACCCTCTCATAACTTTCAACCAGGTAAAGATAAAGTTATGAAATTTTACACAGGTATTATACTACTAGATGTGAGCAAAACTGAAAATTTTTATAATTCTACATCGAATAGTTTTTGAGATATAAGCGATCGAAAATCGCGATTTATAGGACTCACTGACTCATCAAAATTATTAGGCACTTCCCATGATGCCAGAGACTTGAAATTTTGCAGGATGATAGTTATGAGGGTGTTATTAAAGGAAAAAATCGAAAAATCCTGAAAAGTTGTGTTTGACTCCGCTTCCGGGGGGGGGGGGGGCAGTTTTGTACTTCCAAATCCCAAGATGTGGGGTATCAAATGAATCGTCTCGGTATGAAGAACCTGTATTTGATGTTTTAAGAAACCTTTAGACGCGTATAGGCTTGGTCAAAATCTTATACCAGCTGTCTGTCTGTATGTTTATTCCTTATACAAATCCACACTGTTTGGCCTATTTTCAGCAAACTTGGCACACAGGTAGGTCTTGATAGGGGAATGTCATATTGCCTATGATATTTTGTACATTTTGTTCCATCGGAAAGCCATCATTCCTTGTGAAACTCATCATGAGGGGTTTCAAATGAATCGTCTTGGCAAGGAGAACATATATTTGATGTTTTAAGAAACATTTCGACGCATCCTAACAACAACAGGTTTGACTTCTTTCTTAAATGTTGTAAATAAAGTCGTAGGGGTTAACTGCAGAACATACTTGAAAGCAGATACTAATTTTTTCAAAGTCAAATCATCTAAATTACAAAGTTTAGGATCACAAACCCAAAACTTATCGTCTTTGTTCTTATCTTTTTCTTGAAGGCCTTCAACACTTTCCCTATTGTGAGCTTTCTTTATCCTCGGGATAAGGTTCCTGTCTTTTACAGTGTAATAGTTTAGTAAAGAGAGCAATCGATTTGTCCTCTAGAGTAATGTCATCTGGAAAAGCTTCTAGCTTTTCTAGTCTAGTGATTAGATGTAGAAAGGTATGCTACTTATTAGTATCAAATATCAAGCAGTAAGGAGAACTTTATGCAGAATCCAAAGGCTCTGGTTTTATATGAAGTACAAAAGCCAGTAGGTATGCGGCAACTAAATTTTAATTAATACTTAAAAAAAGTAATGAGATCCCCCAAAAAAACATAAATGTGAAATAGAGGCCAAGTTCCCCCCAATACAAGAGATGATACAAGAAAGACATGTCCAAGTTCATTACTTAGAAGACCTATTAGTTACTCACTAAGAAGAGTAAAGACACTTCAACTGACCTTTAAAAACTACAATAAAAATACTTATATCCAGTTACTAAAACATCACTTTCCTCAACCAGGTATATTCTTAAACTTGGCAATGTTTAGTTTACTCTCTAAAGATAATTTCGGCACAAATAAAACATTGCCAAGTTTAAGAATATACCTGGTTGAGGAAAGTGATATTTTAGTAACTGGATATAAGTATTTTTATTGTTGTTTTTCTTCTTAGTAAGTAACTAATAGGTCTTCTAAGTAATGAACTTGGACGTTTCTTTCTTGTATCATCTCTTGTATTGGCAAATATTTTTTGGGGGGGGGGGGAACTTGGCCTCTATTTAACATTTATGTTTTTTTTGGGGGGATAAAAATTACGACTGGTATTGGCAAATAACTACTTTGGCTCCAGGGTAAACCCATCTCCTAATGAACCGATTTAGTTTATTTTTACAACACATTTTTCTCTTCAGTTGACCACAACGAATACCGAGTTTCGTTGAAATATAACACAAATTACAACTGTTATTGGCAAATAACTACTTTGGCTCCGGAGTAAACCCCCTCTCCAGATAGACCGATTTTGTTGGTTAACGAACTCGTTCAATCGTTTGATGGGGGAATACTATATACCAAGTTTCGTGGCGAAAATACAAAAACTCTGGCCTGTATCGTGTTAACGGACACATATATAACTTTATATATATATATATATATATATATATATATATATATACACACATATATACATACATAAATATATATACATATATATATATATATATATATATATATATATATATATATATATATATATAAATTTTAACTGGGGTCATTTTCGGTGTCTACTAGGTAGGATCGATAAAGATTCGAAGAAATTTTTCAAAAATTCCGTCATGAGTGCAACTTCAATAGCTACTTTCCTTCGGAGGAAAGTGCTAAAAGTAACATTATTTTTACGATTAAACAAAAATTGAACATGAATAAATTAGAAGTATGGCGTCTTTTGTGTTTTAAGCTATTATTTATTATTATTGTCTACTAGGACTTGTGTGTGTGTGTGTGTGTGTGTGTGTGTGTGTGTGTGTGTGTGTGTGTGTGTGTGTGTGTGTGTGTGTATATATATATATATATATATATATATATATTCATATATTATATTAAATATATATGTATGTGTAGGTATTATGTACATATACATGCGTATGCTAGCATGATAGCTTCCACTGTAGAAAAGGAGGAGGAAATTTATTCTCTTGCCTTATTAGCTCAGTAAATAATAATACGAAAATTAGGCCAAGTTTGGAGAAAAGAGAATATTTATGTATAATACAGTTTTTGAAGGTCCCAGTAAGGCTTTAAATGGCTGCTAAGGCCGTCTCCGTCACCCGATTAAAGTTCCGCCCTTATTTAAATTTTAAGCTCCATTTCTATTTAAATTCGAAGTCCCGTTTTCTTCCTTATCCATCATTATGGATATATTTACCGTCTATCCCCTTCTTTCCACCAAAAGCATTTCGAACTTCAATTCCGAACTGATGTGGTTCAGACTTTCCGTATGCATGTCGATTTCTGTTCTCTGGCATATATTAGTATTTTTTTCCGAGTCTGTCCATGATATGTTGATCAAGTAGCTCATCTTTATTGTTTTCAGGAGAGAAGAAAGTTTTTATCATATCGTCTGTACCATATCAAACTATCGAATATGCAAAAACTCGTTTTTCAGACTCTTGGTCTTAGATAGTGGACGATAAGGCTTCTCGTAAATTGTCACAACTCTAACCCCTTTAGCATATTCTCTAATGACTTAAATAAAGTATCGAATAAGACCATTTTTAAATATATTACCTCGTCAATGGATAGAATATATTCGTTCTCTAGTTTCCTCCAATTTGCACATTCGATACGTTCACATGGCAGGGGCGATATGTTGGCCTCATAAAACCGTTTTAATAGCAATTTACAATTGTTTCTTCTAATGAAAATAATTAATAGGTGGTGACCTAATGGTCGTAAGCGCTATAAATTGAAAAGGAATCAGCCCTATCCTGGCTAGAAAAGGATGATATCCTTTTGATAACCCTTCATAAAAATCTATTTTTTCCCTTATTATACATGAACGTTAAAATTTAATTAAATAAATATTATACAGATCCCAAATATCAAAATGAGACCGTATTTCTTTTCGTTATCACACTAACTAGCAATTGGTAAATCATTTAAGTAAATTTTAGAAGTAATTTTAGTTAATGTTTTAATAAAAATGCAAGGTGCCAATGACCAAAGCAGTCGAGGCACCCAAATAATAAATAAAAAAAAATAAAAATGCAACAAATTAAATTATATACTCATTTTCTTTCTATTTAGTTGTTATTGTATAAATTTAATACAATTAAAAATATATGATAGTAAAATATAAAAGTAAGTACTCTTTTAACAATAAAGTGAAACTTGAAATTATGAATTTGATTTAAATGAGGATTTACATTGAACTCAATTTGGACATACAATCAGAAGATGTTTAAAGTTAATCCTTACAACGTACGTGTACTCGACATAAGGGTGCTTTTGAGCATTATTCAATATATATATATATATATATATATATATATATATATATATAAATAATATATATATATAAATATATATATATATATATAAATAAATGTATATTTCTGCTATGGAATTTAGATTCCCGAAATAGATCTGTGGATTAGGTCGATAAGATTGTTTAGAAAGTTGTAGGCTGACAAAGCCCCGGCGGAGATTAACATAGGAGGCTTTGGGAAAACTTAGCATCGCCCTCGGTTCGGTGTTGCACCTCCACCACAAGCACCAATACCATCATTCCAATTTAATTTAAATGGAATTCATTTACGAATTTATTATCCTTTTTACTGATTTCTTTAAATAAATAAGGGTACATACATATATAAAGGTGAAGCGAGAAGAACGAGATGAAGAAGAGGGACAGAGGACTATGGGATGTGCTTATTAATATAAGCTAATATTTTAAACAATTTTAGGGAGCAACTCCTGCCACTTTCTTATTGCTGTAAATTACCGTAGTTTAATGGTTAATGGTTAAATAGTTCTATTTCAAGACGCACACACAACTATAGCAATGAATTCATTTAATTCTGATGCGGGTATAAAATAAAAATACTACTAGAGGACTATGGGATGTGATGGGTTTAGTTTGTATGGCTTGCATGGCCAAATCACACAATGACTAGGCCTGTGTTGTGGAGGCTAATGCAAAGCCACCGATTTCAGTGAAAATCGTGGAAAATTATGTAAATAAGGCGAACTGAAAATAGAGGTCTTGGGAGGGGCCTTCAGGAACCTCTACCTTTATGAATTAAACTTTTAGAAGTCGTCAGATCTTTAACTCCAGCTCCAATAGAACTTCTTTAGTCAATGGAGCATGGACAAATCTCCTTTCTGCAAACGCAGACTTCGTCGATTCCACGAAAGTTATGTGCTTGGAGAGTATTTTAGCCGAAAGTGATGATAAACCTCCGAAAGGATAATACAGTTGACGTTATTGGACTCCTGTGACAAAGACGGTCATCAGATATTTACATATTTAACATTTCAAAAGTGATTACGAAAGAAGGGGGAAAAAGAGTTCAAAAAAGGATAGAAAATTATTGGACAGTTATTGAAAACCTTTATCTTTAACTCTTTAAAGAGTTAAATTAGCCTTTTCTTGCCTATTGGCTTTATATACAAGTACAAACAATATGTATTTGAGTTAACTTCACGAAGATCATTAAACGTTAATATTGTTGAAGACATAATAATAAGCAGGGGAGGCCTTTATTGAGGTCAATGAAGCTGAGGTAAAAAGAAAAATTAGTTTATTTTTTAATGAGGAAAATGTAAAATAAATTCTGGAAAAATGATAATGATAATCTCAGCCTCATTATATCTCATCGCGTTGTTCCAAAGTAAATGCCTTTATAATAAGTTCATTGCCCCTTTCTTATAATGATATCATAAAAAACGCTACAAAGATTCTGGTAAGATCAGTTCAAAAATGGCTGATATATCTTCATAATTCAATAAAACATTATTTCGGTTTTGCTTAGCAAACCAAACACTGTCAATAGGCATCAAGTATCAATAATATGATGTGGCTTTCTTTCTAAACTTCCTCCATAATGTGAATGAAACAAAGCATTTAATCGAAATGTTTACTATTTAGATCATTAAAGTTTGCCTCGATTGTTTACTAAACTGTTTCAATTCGAGTGGCTTTGAAGAAACGTTGCGAAAAACACCAATTTTCTTTTACTTTTGCGTAAATTCAGATTTTGTGGCAATAATACTTGGGCACTTATTATGTTCGTTTTTGGGCCTTCGCAATCTACGCAAAAGTGGTAAAATAAAGAAGTGAGAAGTTTCGGTACACTATCCAAACAGCACTATCAAACCGAAAAATTTAATATACATTGATTTTACATAAATATGACTCAATGCCGTCTGTCTAAAACTTTGGCATTTCTATGAATTAATTTTTCATGATACGAATGAAGCTTGTTAGCCTAATCAGTAACGCACTGGCTCCTAAGATGGGAGGTTCTAATTTAAGAAATAAATATTTGAAAATTAACTCACTAGTTAGAGCGATTTAACAATTTATTAATACTGCACTAAAGAGAAGATATTCACGAATCGTATCAAAGGGAGAGGAGGTTAGCTCATCAAAAGCCTGGAGTCCCCTCGGTTCATTCTCTCTGTAAATGTGACTCAGAAGACAATGGTCCAGAGATCTGTTACAGTACAGAGTAGAGATCTGTTTGCAGAGAGAGAAGTGGCTTTCTCTTCAATCAAGTGCGATGATATCTGTTGTTCTGGGCTCTCCCTGATTTCAGTATTGGTTTGTTGGAGAGGGAGGGACCTCAGTAGGCCCGTTTCAGCGTCATCTGAACGTCTTCAGATGTGTCGTTGAGGATGATGTTCGGAGGCATTGGGCTCAGACCCCCCTGAACGTCAATCGAATTGCAATATTTAGGTACTGCATTCTTCAATTAGGATATTATTATTATATTATAATCTTATTACTCTATATACAAGTTGAAGTGATGGTGGGTAGTGTAAATATACTCGTCCACTCGACGCATCTCGGAATTAACCCTGATTTAACGTTCACTTCCAAAATTAAATATTTATGGACATAAAATATAATTTAAAATTACAGTAGACTTTAACACAAGATAATATAAGATACCTGATGATGAAGCTGTATAGGCTCGAAACGTCGTTAATATAAGCTAATATTTTAAACAATTTTAGGGAGCAACTCCTGCCACTTTCTTATTGCTGTAAATTACCGTAGTTTAATGGTTAATGGTTAAATAGTTCTATTTCAAGACGCACACACAACTGATGCGGGTATAAAATAAAAATGTGATGATTGAGTCGAGTGAATCAGACCTACATAGCGATTAGGTTAGCCCACCTTGAGTAAGGATAGGCCACTGAGGTGGAACGTTTGGCTGTCACCCCACACCTTGATGCTAATTGCGTCTCCGATATCAGACCACTCACTGGGTTAATTTAGCAGACACAGTAGCAGAAAGGCTCCAACTTCTTGCAGGATATTCAACACATTCCATGATCCATAAGTTCTTTTTTACAACAAAGCTTATAAACCCCAGGAATTGGTTCATCCTTGCGCGTTTCGCTATCGTTATTAATTTAAATATTGGCACAAAAAACGAAAAATACATTAGACAGAAAGACATTAAAAACAAGGTCCCACTCACAGTAGCTGCGTCATCCTAGCGCGCTTTCGTTTTTACCTCTAGTGCCATTTATAAAGCATACAATATAAACAGTAAATGTTTTACCTTCATCTTTCCAGAAAAATCTAAACACTTGTAAAAATGGAAAATGAATGCTCAAAGCAAAGGAAATAAGAACTAAGAACAAGGCTCGGCTGAATAAGGACCTTTTCCTGAAAACGTTTTGCGAAAAATAAAACACCTGTTGAAATTTTGGACTTTTTTTTTTGTCAATACTCTGCCTTAAGAACGGTATTTCTAGGAAGTTTAATAAGCCTTCGTATACATACTTTACATTTATACGATTTCCCAACCGTTTTTGGAATACATATGAATATATCCGAAAATATCTAGCCACTCGACAAAGATAATAGATATGGCCTTGGATATGGTTTTATTAGATTCTCCGCGTTCTATTAGGTATAGAACGACTACCCGCACGCCTAGTAACGCAAAAATGTAAGCGTTACGATTTTTTTCGCGCGAATTAGGGCCAAAAAACATTTCCCGGTAGGCGTATCCAGCTGGCTTACAAACGTGCTGTTCAATATTACTCATTTATTTTATTAAATAAATCTGCTCCGCAACTTTGCCGATTAGCAGGGAACGAAGTGTGCGACATCGACTGAGATCGAGCAAAGTTAATAAATAGAGTGAAAACAAAAAACAAGTTCTTATACTCAATTCGTTTTTAATGTATATAAAGTTTTAAGTTATTTCCAAACTAAAAAGTAATTAATACGTTCTGATAAGAAATAAAATAATAGAAAAATAAAGAAAAAAGAAGATGATTGTACTCGTTTCTTAAACTACTCATTGTATCATTTAACCACATTAAAATCGGCCATTTTTGAGCTAGCTAAAGATTGAATAGACAAATATATATGTAAGATTCGTACTCGGGATAGAAATCACAATGATTGCATCTGTAAAGAAGATTTATTTTTATAAAGGATATAAGATGATTACAGAGTAATGACAATATAGTATTACAGTATGTACAAGAGAAATAACAATAACTGAACATACCTGTAAAGAAGAAATCAAAATTTCATGATCATTGGAGTAGGAATCTGATAATATAGATCCATCTAGGTGAGGAGTCAAACGTCTACTGATTAAAGGAAACAGGGACAGGAAGAGGGAAGGGAAGGACACAGGCATTTCATTGTTGGCGGGAGATGAAACAATTCTTACCCTATTATTATGTAGCTATCTCAAGTTGGAAGCAATCCAACTTTACATATATCTATATATATATATATAAATCACGTGTCTGTTTGTTTGTTCCTTATACAAATCCACACCGTTTGACCGTTTTTGACCAAACTTGGAATAATGATAGGTCTTGATACGAGAAATCTCCTAGGCTAGGTCAAAAAAATCTAGCAGCTGTCTGTCTGTATGTTTGTCCCTTATACAAATCCATACCGTTCATCCGATTTTGACTAAACTCGGTACACATGTAGATCTTAATCTGGGGAGAGTCGAAGGCTAAGTCAAAAACGTCTACCAGCTGTCTGTCTGTATGTTTGTCCCTTATACAACTCCACACCGGTCGTCGGATTTTGACTGAACTCGGTACACATGTAGATCTTAATCTGGGGAGAGTCGTAGGCTAAGTCAAAAACGTCTACCAGCTGTCTGTCTGTATGTTTGTTCTTTATACAGACCCACACCGTTTGACGGATTTTGATCAAACTGGGCACACAGGTTGGTCTTGATCAGGGGATTGTCATAGGCCAGGTCAAAAACGTCTACCAGCTGCTGTCTGTATGTTGTTGTTTCTTTTTATAAGCAAGACCTATTTTTACCAAACTTGGCATACTCGTATGTCTTGATACGGGGGGAGTTATAGGTTATGTCGAAGCCGTCTAGGACTTACAGTTGAGAGGTCACGGGTTCGAAACAGTTACAGATTCGTGTTATTAGATTTTAATAATACATATTTGGTTTCTAATTTATTTAGGCTTTTCTATATGCAGAAAGTAGGTGTAGCATGGCACGCCGGGTAACACCTAGTGTGTAATAAAAAAAAAAAAATAAATAAAGCCTTCTTTGCTTGAAGATAAGAAAATGATTAAGGCTCGAGGTTACAGGACGCGATCTGTCGCGGCGTTCTGCGATATGTATACATCACATAGGATGCGATATGTATACATCACATAGGATGCGATATGTATACATCACATAGGACGCGATATGTATACATAACATAGGACGCGATACGTATACATCACATAGGACGCGATATGTATACATCACATAGGACGCCATATGTATACATCACATAGGACGCCATATGTATACATCACATAGGACGCGATATGTATACATCACATAGGACGCGATATGTATACATCACATAGGACGCGATATGTATACATCACATAGGATGCGATATGTATACATCACATAGGACGCGATATGTATACATCACATAGGACGCGATATGTATACATCACATAGGATGCGATATGTATACATCACATAGGACGCGATATGTATACATCACATAGGACGCGATACGTATACATCACATAGGACGCGATATGTATACATCACATAGGACGCCATATGTATACATCACATAGGACGCCATATGTATACATCACATAGGACGCGATACGTATACATCACATAGGACGCGATATGTATACATCACATAGGACGCCATATGTATACATCACATAGGACGCCATATGTATACATCACATAGGACGCGATATGTATACATCACATAGGACGCGATATGTATACATCACATAGGACGCGATATGTATACATCACATAGGACGCGATATGTATACATCACATAGGACGCCATATGTATACATCACATAGGACGCGATGTGTATACATCACATAGGATGCGATATGTATACATCACATAGGACGCGATATGTATACATCACATAGGACGCGATACGTATACATCACATAGGACGCGATATGTATACATCACATAGGACGCGATATGTATACATCACATAGGACGCGATACGTATACATCACGTAGGACGCGATATGTATACATCACATAGGATGCGATACGTATACATCACGTAGGATGCGATATGTATACATCACGTAGGATGCGATATGTATACATCACGTAGGATGCGATATGTATACATCACATAGGATGCGATATGTATACATCACGTAGGATGCGATATGTATACATCACACCGATGTAGTCACAGGATCGAGTCGAACCCACGATATTAGGCATGGAGTGCTCGCGCCTTACTCAGCCGGGCTTTCACTGGTTGTTTAGAAAGCGTTTATAAATTAAAAAGCTACATCATGCTACAATATATGAAGTATCCAGATTGTCGTTGAATGAAACTATAAAACCGAGCAGCGAAAAAACAAGACAATTGTCTATTCAGTGCTCTGCTGCGCCTTTAATCTAGCAATTTGTTGGAGTTCATTATCATGATGAAACAATTCCCAAACGAATTAAAGCAGAAGAAGAGATGCTACCGACAATTCACAAGATTAAACAATAAATAAGGGCTAGACGGAGGATGAAAAAACAAGTCTGAGGCGATTACGTTTCTAATCAAATAACGAACCGGAGGTTCAGTTACTGTGGAAATTAAAAAACTAACTTCTATGACACGTGGCGTCAGAATCCTTTCACGTTCGCTCCTAATCACCACCATTTACATAGACGTTTTCTGTTTTAAATTTCCGTAAGTGATAATAGAGTTTCCCATATAGTTTGCGGCCAAAAAACGAAAAAAAAAATCTAATATTAATTTTAAACAATTTAAAGACGTCCTCAGAAGCCCATTCAGAGATCTAGACCGTCTTCTTGAGTCCAACCACTCATATATGAGATAATATTTTATATATATATATATATATATATATATATATATATATATATATATATTATTATTCTTGTGGATGACCCAAAATATTTCTTAATGCGTTTCGTTCTTTTAGGCTTAGGGTCGGGAAAAAGTAGTACTTCCTTGTGTCACACCACTTTATTTTTTCTGCCCTACATGTTTCGTGCTTAATTCAGCTGTTAATAAAAGGACCGATCTTAGAAACGTACATCAAATTTTCCATTCTGTAATAGATTAAGACCTAATTTTTGTAACGGACGGACTTTACAAATACCACATATAGATAAAGACGCGGCCATATTGGTAGGCTTAGGACATGACTAGTATTACTCCTGCCTCCGTAGAAGGTACATGAGGAGACGAGAGGACTTCTTAGCAAGGTAGGACTTTTAAAAAATGTTTGTTAAAGTTATTTTAAAATCTGGACTTTTAAAAATTTTGTATATTTTAAATATGTTTAATATTGGGAGGTACAAAAATGGATTTGGTTGCAGAAGTGCCCCTGATGAGGTGCGAATGAATTAAGGACGAAACATGTAGGGCAGAAAAAATAAAGTGGTGTGACACAAGGAAGTATATATATATATATATATATATATATATATATATAAATATATGTGTGTGGGTGGCGAGCTATCCACACATGGGGATGTAATGGCCCCTGAGGAGGTGGCATAATGGCCACGAAACGTTTAGGTCGTACAAACAATAAATAGTACAAAGAAAATTGGAGTCCTATTCTTTTGACCTTGGCCATGTATAAAGAATAAATAATTAGACGTAAATAAAGGTCAGAAATACGTGGAAAATAATATATATATATATATATATATATATATATATATATATATATATATATATATATATATATATATGTATATATATATATATATATACATATTAACGAGTAAGTCATTTCCTTCTGCTGGCTATGTGAAATATAGCACCTGAAATAGTGAGTAGGTTTTTAAATATGTCTTGCTTTCTAAATTGCATTAGGGTTAAGAAAGAAAATACACTCAGATAACGTAGTTCCTGTTAGATAGAATCTTGTTTTTAGCAATCAAACACAATAAATGACATTTCATTGACTTTATCATTCATCAATGTAAACTTTTGTATCTCTTTGGTGAAGGCTATTTATTTATTTTCCAGTACTAATTATTAGTATTATGCAAAATGATTTTTTTTATTACCACTTCCTTTTGGAGAAATATTCTAATTGCATTTATTAGACTGGAGGGAAGATATTTTCAGGAAAACGTTTGTTTTAAGTTTAGATCTGTATGTCTCTTTTTTGTTGTTGTATTATTTATTTGTATTTTGAAAATTGAAGAGAGATGTTTTTTAATTTTATAAAATTAAATAAAAAAATTTACAAATAGCTTTGGAACTCCGAGAAGCCAAAACCCTTACGCCCCCTCCCGATGCTTTCGGCTTTATCCAAGATATACCGAGTATAGACTTTGAAATTTTAGGATCTCTTCTCATTGATTACTAAAATGTTGTAACTAATATTCTTTAGTTAAAAATCTTGAGTTCATATTAACTCTGACGAGCATATTTTATATGTCTACATTTCCTGAGGCTTTTTGAAGTTTTATGGTTCTAATTTTCAAATGAGCCTGCCAGGAGTTGCGATAAAAAGCTTTATGCGCAGCATGTTCATGCTTCTTTAGATCGCCCTTGTGCTGTCTATGTTGAGACTAATCCATTATACCCCACCTGAGCTCAGTAAACAAACATCTAAATGTAGACAGAAACTTCTAGCTGATGAACAATGAACTACAGGCGTGGTACTATAAAGAAAAGAAATGTTAGGCGTACAAATATAGTAGCAGTTCTTGTCATAACCTGAATTTGGAACATTTATGCAGCCCAATTATTTCAATATGTTTTCAACTATTATTTCTAAATCTGCGTTACAAATCTACTTAGTCCACTTCTTTCTTATGTGCAAAGTTATTTTTGCAGATCCCAAGTACATAAAGCGCCTGCGTGAGAGTACCGTGCAATCACAGGTTATGTGTGCGGGTGTTTCCTCCTCTATCCCACATAACATACATAGAGAGGTTGTAACCAGGTCCATATTGTGTAGATGTTTATTCATCTTAGCATGGACCTGTGTAGAGAGCCACAGTCTCCTTCATAGCTTCCCTATGTAGGGACAGAAACATCTTTGTACGTTTCCTGTCAATTTGGAACATTTATGCAGCCCAATTATTTCAATATGTTTTTAACTATTATTTCTACATCTGTGTTACAAAGCTACTTAGTCCACTTCTTTCTTATGTGCAAAGCAATAAACTTCTACAACCATTAAGCAGTTGCCTTTCTCACAGTTCTAAGTCAAATTAGACTTTTTACATTTCAAATTCAACATTTTCCAATTACAATTCAAGTAGAAAAATTTAAATTTGATTTGGGAATGCCTCATACACACACGCACGGACACATCATGCCATTTTCTGAACTTTATTGAAGGAACTTCGTTCTTACTATGTATATATTGTTTAGCTGTGTTACAATCATCATGTCTGTCCAAATCCGGAACCAACTTCTCGAGGATTTCGTTGAAAAGTACAGATCAAACCCCTGTTGGCGAGGTAAGCGCAAGGAATACCAAAACCGTGCGTTTTCGTCTTTTTTTTTGCTGTTTATAGGTTCCAACAAACCCATCAAAGCAATCACGTAATCTGGTCGGCTCGCCATTTCTAGACTGTAGAAATCCTTTACTCGTCCGGTTTACCGTAGCGTGTGTGAGTTCTCGCCGGCCTAACGATGAGGTTCTCGATTGGGTAAAAAAGTAATAATAAATTAAAAGAAATAAATAAAAATAATAAACATACATTACTTCAATACATCTAAAATTTCAAGGTAGAAAAAATCTGATAAGCTATTTATACCTTGAACAAAACACTCTTAAAGTAAAATTCCAGAAAATGAAAGATATAATAAACCTCAATGTTTTAAGCCGGAATGAAGAAGAACTCTGTTAGGCCATTATCCCCTTGCATTAGCATGAGATAAGGTTCAGTGGGCGAATCGGATTACCAACTCCACACCTGTGGTCAATGGCCAACCGCATTCTCTGAATCTTGAGAATTGTCAACATGACATTCATTACAATTCAATTTATGATAAATTAGGCCGTCACTTTCTGAAATTTGCTTCAACACTTGTTCATTTGATTATCAAAATATAAATATCTATATGTTTATGCATTCGACCCATATGGACATACGGACTTGAGCTCTGGGGATCTGCAAAAACATCCAACATCAACAGAATACAGGCATTCCAGTCCAAAGTTCTCCGCAAAATTGTCAACGCACCTTTGTACGTATCCAACAAAACCCTACATAACGACCTTAACATCCCATTTGTCCTTGACCTTGCTAAAACCCGTTTCCAAATTTTCCATTCCAAATTGTCTCACTATCCTAATCCTGAAGGTCAATCCTTATCTTCACAATCCCACCCGGACAATCCTCCCAGGCGGCTTAAGAGACTAGTGGCCCCGAGATAAGTTACTTACCTGATCCCTCTGGAATCATTGAAATATTTAGTTAAATAACTAGTGAAGTGCCAACAATAGTTGGCTTCTTCCAAATTTTGTACTGTATCAACTCACTTGATCATTGTACACTTTATAACTTGTACAGATTTCAAATAGAAGTGTTTATATAAATAAAATTTTGAACCAGAGTTGTTTTCGTAAACGTGAAATTGTTTAGTGGGCACCTGTGGATTGCGTCATCGGATCTGAGTCCAAAGCGGGTATGTTCCCTATGTAAGGAGGAAGGAAACGCTCGAAGTATATGTAGGGCGTACCGAGTCCAAAATCGTTACTTTGAAAGTGTCTATTGTCGTTGAAGATCCACTCTTCAAACAACGCAGAGATATGCTTATATATTTTATTTTTTTATTTATTTATGAAAAACACAAAGTTTTGTGCTTTTGTCAAATTATTGCAAAAAAATATATCACATTTTCAGAAACAAATCGAAAAGAAATCACGCTTGAATGTTAAAAGCACCACACAACAAAAATGGAATTTTGGCTTTAGTGATTTCTGGAATAATTCAGTATTTTTTCATACAGTTAAGAAATAAGGTTCATAGTGGTGAGTGATTTCTATTGATGTTTAAAATGTTATGTCCTAATCATAAAAATAAATGATATATGTAATATATTTAGCCGAACGCCACGGCGGAAACGCCCGATTTTAGGAAAACCCCTGTAGGTATCTTTCTGATTTTGGTGCCATTTTTGAAGTATGTTTTTGGACTGAGTTGAATGAGACCATTACCATTCGATAAAATAATTATTTTAGAAGATTGACGGGTTTTATATGAAGAAAACCCTGAAAACTGCAATTATTCAATTTTAAAAAGTCAGTTTACTCAATGGGTGGAGAAATGTATAATTTCAAATGTATTATTAATTGCTGCTGAACATTTTGATAAACAAAAAATGCCCTTTAAAGCCAATAATATACTTGAGACTTCCTGGGTAAAACATATTTCTCAGGAATAAAATAAGTGGTATAAAATATTGTTTTATTATTCACTAAAAATTGTGAGATTTTTACTCGGTGAAAAAACGATCAACAAAGAGGTAATTTAGGATAGCAACTTGTAAGAAAATGGAGAAGCAAAAGTCTATGGTATTCTACAAGAAATTCGATATCAAAAAATGTTAGTTCAAACGGAATTGAACACTTTCACTCGGTTTGAGGGTTTTTTCCCTACCGACACCACTGTGTGGCGTCCCCATTGAGCATTAAGCAAAATTGCTTTATCAATTTTCCCAAATAAGGAGCTTTGAGATTTTCTTTAATATCTCGATACGGTTGGAAATTCGTGGAAAGTGAAGGCAACTCTTATTACATTTACAACAAAAAACTAATGCAATTTTAAATAGAGCGAGTCGATTGAATTTTTTTTCTGTCTACGATCTCCTAAGTTTTTAATTGGTCGTTGTTTTTTTTCACTTACTGGTAAATGTTTTTCTTAATAGTAGAAGGCTTGTAAATGAGAATGTGTTTGTAATAGAGCTATCAAGTCGAGTAGACGGAGCGAGATTACCGCTTAGTGTCAGCATCTGCAGGTTTCCTTTGCGTTGTGGTGCCTATGATCTCGCTTTTCTTCGAGATTTAGGAGCTTATTGTTCACGAAATACTAAACCTAAATGTTACTGTTTCTATTCCATAATGCTGAAATAACACTAGGGATGTGAACTGAAACGCGCTAAGATGACGCAGTTCCAGCAAGTCAACCATTTTAAATAATTAGTTGGTTTCATTATGTCACTTTAAAATATATTTGTAATTATCTTTTTGAAAAAGATAAATCTTCGAGTACATCGACCTACGAAAAAGATATAAACCGCCGCTTGGTATGTTGGAATAAGGAAATATATATTCCTTGTAAGTCTTACAAGATGTCTGTATTTCCTTCGTCCCTGCTGTCATTCTCATTTGATTCAAATCTATGTCGTACATCTGATACCTGGTGAAGCGATAAAGGAATAGAAGTCAGTGTCACTGTCGCATATCTATCTGTGCTATTTATTTTTACCAGATTTGGTAGAGTTTATTTTGTGCCAAATTGTACCATGAAGAAATTTGCTCATTCGACTCAGCTCAAAAAAATACTTAAAAAATGATACCGAAATCAGAAAGATTCAAGTACCTACAGGTTTTAACCCCAAATCAGGAGTTTGGCACCACTGTACAGCCTATCAACTACTGAAATATTAACACCGATCTACAAACAAAGTGTCATTATTTCATAATGCCAGTACTCGGTCATCCATTCAGGTCCTGGCTACGCTCGACGTTGCTTAACTTCGGTGATCAATGTGTAAAACGCCTTTTTCTAAGGCAGGTTAGAAATAGTCCCATTGAGATAGGACGTAGCTTTCAGAAATAATGTTCAATCATCCCAGCCAATCATCAAATTTTAAGGAACACCTTGAAGAAGAAACCACCTCTCATTGGAACACTGGTAATGGAACATTGTTTTCGAAAGCAGAATTGCCGTTAAAATAAACTATTTGCGGTGAAAATATAAAATTTTTTGGATTTAAAGATTAATCATTGTCCCATCATCTCCATAATGTGGATATTCAATTTTTTTTTATTTCTCAGCAATAAATATATATTCAGTGTTTTTAATTTATTAAATCTTGTCGTGTGCGTCATTTGTTTAGATAATAAACCCGAGTACTTGCCAAGACATATTTTAATAATTTCAATATTGATGAAATGTGACATTTTATTTTTTTAACCGTCAATGAAGGGTGTATAAAAAATTGCGAGAAACCAGAAAATGTTTACATATTGACGGACGTGTTGGTTTTAAATATTATTCGTTAAAATATATGAATGAATGAAATAGCCTTTTATTTCGTCAACCAATATTTACAGTTATTTACAATTACTATATTTTATCAAAACTAAACTATTATATAACCATAATTAAATTGGGGGGGGGGGGAAATTGAAATATATATCAACAAATGTTGGCGAAGGCCTTCCTTCTCAGGAGTAGTAGTCTACACTTCCCTGGTGACGAGCCTATAGGGAAGCGGAAGTCGCTAGGATCTCTGCTCCTCTATATTTCAATGCCTGGCGATCCATCGCCAATCTCCACCACAGCCTATAGGGAAGCGGAAGTCGCTAGGATCTCTGCTCCTTTATATTTCAATGCCTGGCGATCCATCGCCAATCTCCACCACAGCGGTCCGGCCTCTTGATAGGAGTAGTCTCTTCACCTTTTGACCTGTCTGCCCCTGTTTCTTTTTAGGTCGTACGGCGTCCACCTTGTTATTTCTTGGGGCCATCTTCTGTCTTGCCTTCTCATCAGATGCCCAGCCCAGTTCCACTTTAGTGAGGTAATGTGAGAAGACATGTCTGTAAGCCCGGTTTTCTTCCTTATAGTCGTATTCCTGATCCTATCCTCCCTCTTCACCTTAACCAAGCTTCTTTCAATAGATCGCTTCCAGGTAAGTAGTCTATTGGTGTTAGCTTTGGTTGAGGACCAGGTCTGGCTTCCGTAGGTTACTACTGGTAGGATGCAGGTTTCAAACACCCTCTTCTTCATCTCCATTGGAAAATCTCCCTCCATTATAACTTTTAGAGACCAGTATTTCTTCCATCCAAGAGATAGCCGTCTTTCAATTTCTTTTCTTGCCCTGTTCTTGAAAGATACAGTTTCCTTCCTCTTAGGTCCATCAATTCTATTGTACTTCTTGAGGGACCACTTCAACTGGAATAGTAGACTCAGCCTAAGGGCCACTAAAGGCTGCTTTCTATCCTCCATGTAGCCACCGCTGTCCACTTCAGCTCCTTAGCAACTTTGTCGTATAAGTGACTCAAGCATTCGTATCTTTGGTTCTACCTAATATTCTGTTTTCATGTAAAGTCTATGATATTTAGTCAAAAATGACTAGAGCGTCTACCTTTAGCCACGGCTGAGCTTATAACGAGTACATACATACATGCAGAATTTGGTTTAAGGCCGGTTTTGGTGGACGAAATGAAAATATATAATGAAATAGGTCTATTCTATGTAATGTACCGACAATATTTTGACCTTCATTGGTAAAGGATTATTGATTAGGAACAAGGCTTGACATAAGAATTTAAAAAAGGTCGGACAGAACCGTTTATTTAGCATTAACACCGGAAATAGTATGTATGCATATAGATGTTATGGAGTTGGAAGTAGCTCCGGGAAATGATGTTATGAATGATTTATTGGTCGTCATTTCTTACATTCATGACATACAGCATTCGAACGAAAAGTGTGCTTTGAGTTTCTAAAGAGAAGTATTGATAAATAAGTAACTAAAAAAAAAAAAAAAAAAAAAAAGAAAAAATGAGCCATAAATTTCTAATGTAATTAACATTTTCTGTTTACACTAAAAGTTTTTATTTTCCCTCTCAAACTCGCCGGGATTCTCATCTTCTTTTTTATAAATCCGGGTTTTCTCCAACGGCTTTATTAATCCTCTCCTCGTCATATTTCGCCAAACTTCTCTTGGGCTTCATCGGAAGCAACCTAGTCAAGATGGCCCGCTTCTTTTTATTCCGACGCCCCATTTTACTATAATGTGAAATAAATAGCATGCTCTATGAACACCTTAAAAAAAACATACTCTGGACCAGCATAGAACAGTCAATATCACTTTTCGAAAGCTAATGGCAGCCTGATCCCAACATATAATTTTAGCGAGGTTCCTCCCTCCTTGGGGTTGACCTCTTGACGCAATCCGGAAATTCCGACACGAGAATTTCATGTTTCAGATCCCATAAATGAATATATATATATATATATATATATATATATATATATATATATATATATATATATTTTGGAGCGAAATTCGAGCGAAAAAATGGGAACGCTTACATTTTTGAGTTCAAATTCATGTAGAAATTCGTTTCATAGGTTCCTTAACGCAGAAAAACGAATGAAACCATGTACAAACAAATCGATATCTGTAACCGTTTCCGAGAAACATTGAAATTTTCCCATCTAATTGAACATTGAAAATTTTCCAATCTAATTTTCAGAATTCAAAAACGACTAATTCAGTTGAAACTTATTCGAGACGTTTGATATTCATCTAATCTAATTTTGGTTCCGTTTAGAGTTGAGGACGTACTTGAAATAAAATATTTCATTAACAGGCATGAAAAGTTTTGGAATTTTCGTATTTTTTCTAAAATATCTCGAACACTGTTGGGAAATAGTAGTAAGTGGAAGGTGACCATTCCAAACCTGACTAAATTCTCTACAAAAAGACTCGAATGCAATTTTCAATGGGGCGATGTGAATTCGATAAATAAGTGCTTAAATCTTCAAAATTATTAACGTTTTAATTGAATTATTGTTTTTTTATTATTATTGGATTTAATTGTAAAATTAGTATTTTAATAAATCCTGTGACTGTAATTTGTTATTCTGCATCCGGAGCGCGCCGTGTGACCTACAGTCCGTTCCGGCTTGTTTACAGAAGATATACATATGATGATTCGAGAAAGGAACCATTTCTTGGAAATTACTACAATGAAAAAGAAAATAAAGCTAGAAAGAATGGCTGAAATTAGTTTCTGCTTGAGATGGAGACAATACTTTCCCAGGTTCAACAGTCCTCGGTGACACGTGGCCTCTTGGGTATTCCTCTTCAATTTATCACTCACAACTTTCATCAACTTTCAACTTTCAAACCCCTTAATGAACCTTGGGCCAAAGAAGGTCATAAAAGTAAATTTTAAAAATTTATAATTGCAGTTTTATTTGAATATTTTTAGTTTGACATTTCATTTTATGGACAATTTGGCGGAGGAGGGATTTTTTTTAGTGAATCAATCGAACAAAATGTCTTCTTGATTAAGCGTAGTACAAACCTTCATGTCCTTCGTGAGCGTTCGCCAAGCTACTTCGAGTCCCAAAATTATATAATGTAATAATGCAATTGATTTATTACTAATTTCAGACATTATTAATATCAGAAGTCATTTTAAAGTCTTCATGATAATTAATTAATATCAGGATAACTGTCTTCATGGTTTATTGTTATCAGTTTTGATGATTCCTAGCCACTTTTGTACATACATTAAACTTATATGAATATTGAATTTACTTTATCAGATACAACGGCCTAAAAAAGCCTTATGTATGTTGCATTTTGTGTTCTATGTGCAGTGTGTAAGCGTATTAATATCTATGTAATTCTTCTCTGCCTCAATGTTCTCTAAGTATTTGTTTTATTATCCATATTTTGGTAGTTCTTACTTAGTCAATATATGTCCATGGTTAAGTAGAAAATGTCCAATATGGAGTCAGTTAAAACAATATCTTCTCTCGGATAAGTCATTAAAAATATTGTATCGAATGTAATGAGCAAGTAAGGTGCTTATATAGTCTTCTACCCGCTGAAGAATATTTTTAAAGGAAGTTAGCAGCATTGGTCGTACATTATCGTCAAACGTTTAAATACGCCCTTTCTTTGTAGTAGTCCTTTGGGAATCCCCCCCCCCCAAAAACGAAAACAAAAACCGAAGGAATATTCCTTGTTTAAATTTTTTTGCTGCAAAAAGCAACCGTATAAACAAGGCTGATTCACCTGAGGCGGAACTCCTAAGACTGCTGATTTCTTTTCATTTAGGGGGTTTTCATTTCTTTTCTTTGCACAGAACGAGAAAAGAAAAAAAGTGCAGTTTCTATGCAGGTTTTGGTTTTCTCTATAGTTGGTGGGGAATAACTCCCTTAAGAAAGTATAACTTTCCTCAAGTTTGCTAAAATATTAGCTATTAAAATTCCATGAATTTTTTCCCTCAACCCCCGCCTTCATTGGTTTACATTTCATGTATTGTGTAGGAGGAATCACTGGGGCGTGAAGATTCATCTAGACCACTAATGTAGCAACGCTCAATCAGAGAACTCGCCTCTCCTAGGAATTGAAAAGAAAAAGAAAAGTTCCGTCCCACAAGAACTACTTCAACTTAAAACATTCCTTAGCAAGGCGACTGCTACCACTAAATGTAAAAATGTAGGTTCTTTTAATTGTTTTATAAACCACAGAATAAATTATTTTGAACTTCCTGAACCAAATATTTTTCTAACCAAATTTTATAGTGACCCAACGTTCTATAATGAAATATATGCTAGGCGAACGGTAAGATTTAGACTATCCGCCTGGCCAATATTCAGTTGATTTCATTGGTTTCGAATGTTATATAGTATTATTGAAACAAAGAAACGAATGAACTCAAGGTTGTCAGTTTTTTTTTAAATTCTGTGTAAGGTTCAGATAAGTTTTAACTAGTAATAAATCAATTTTTCTTATTTTCACAATTCACATATCTCATGACGCTGGAATGACATGTGGTGTTTTGGTCGTGAAGGCTTTTACTACCTACTTAATTAAGATTGAGTCAGAATTCATTCAGGGTTTTAACACTACAAATGGACCAATTTTACTGATTAAAGAAATCGTCCTCACGATTTTTAAAATTTCATCGTCCATTATTATTACCTGAGAATTTTGGAACGGGTTCTCCACAGGGGAACACCCTTTTCTAGCTGGGATAGTGCTGATGCATTTTCTTTTTTTTCTAAAGAAAATCCACCACCCCATAGTGGGAATCGAACCCACGACCCTTGGCACGGAGTGTTAAGTGCTCACAATATTTGCCACGAAATGCATGCGCTGTTGTTATGATATATATATATATATATATATATATATATATACACACACACACATATATTAATGAATAAGTAGGATTGATAAAGATTTTAAGATACTTTTCTCCGAAATTCGTTTTGAGTGTATCCTCATGAAATAATGTGCCTTTGGATTTGCTATAACAACTTTTCCTACTCTCAAGAGTTATATCATCCTGAACTAGAATGTCAAGAATTCCATGAGGTTTGCACAAAAGATATGTTGTATCTTAGCATGAAGGAGCTCGCTTCTTGTGATATTTTAACAATTTCAATCACTTTTTTTTAGCCAACAGTTTATGATCTCCCTCGAAGTTGCTTGGTCTTAAAAAGGTAAAAGCATTAAATGTTCACCCCAAAATTTTTTATATTCCTACAAGCCGCCAAATATTTGTATATTTTTTCACACCGCAAAATTGGCCAATGACCAAAAATAGCTTGTATCTCAGGTTTCCAGGTTGGGATCATAAGCTGGAAGAAGGAAGGGGGGTGGGAGAAAAAGCATATCATAAGTCTTCGATGTCTAACTTCGTCTTGTTTTCATAGAATATCCTTTCAAGTGAAGGAAGTAGGCTATTCGTTCCTTCAATCACACCTTTACACTTTACCAAGTTCTGCACAGAAAGTTTTTCAATGTTTTTTTTTTTAATTTGTTTATTTAAAATCTGTACATAAATCATTTAGTACAATCGTCATGTTTTTTGACATAGATAGTATATAAAAGTTGATTAAAACGGTAAAATAAAACAAAATAAAAATAATCAAGAATTTGGAAGAACCATTGTTGGTACTTCTTAAGGCGGGTAAACAAATGTATTAATGATCACAATGGGATCGGCTAGTTCATCTCGGGGCCACTGTCATTTAAGCCGCCTGGGAGGATTGTCTGGATGGGATTGAGAAAATAAGGATAGACCTTCAGGTTTAGGATGGTAGTACAATTTGGAGTGGAACATTTGGAAACGGGGTTTAGCAAGGTCAAGGACAAATGGGATGTTAAGGTCATTGTGAAGGGTTTTGTTGGATACATTTACAATTTTACGGAGGACTTTTGACTGGAATGCCTGTATTCTGTTGATGTTTCATGTTTTTGCAGTATCCCAGAGTTCAAATTCGTATGTCCATATGGGTCGAATGATTGTTTTTTACATCGTAAGATTGTTCTGTGTCGTTAAGTTAGACGAGGGTCTGAGAAGTCGTCTAAGTAGTCCGTATCATTTGTTCAGTTCTTGTCTTTTTAGTCTCGTGTGAGGGTTCCATGTCAGTTGGCTGTCAAGGTATAATCCTAGATATCGAACCTCGTTAGATATTGCAAGTGGAGTGTTTTTGAGGTAGACAGAAGGGTATGGTCTCCGGTTGAGAGTGAATGTAATCTGTTTTCATTTTTCTGGATTGACTTTTATCCTCCAGTTTTTGCTCCAATGTTCTATTGCGGTGAGATGTTCCTGCAGGTGTTGGGATGCAACTGAAGGTTCAGGAGAGATTGATAGGATGGCGCTATCGTCTGCGTAGGTGGTCAGTAGGGTTTGTGTGTGTGTGGGGATATTCGCAGTATAAAGAAAGAAAAGGAGAGGACCAATAATACTCTCTTGGGGGACTCCAGCATTTATGGAACAGGTCGGGGAAAAAGCTGTGACTTGTTTGACTTGAAAGGATCTGTTTGAAAGGTAGGATTTGAGGACTAGGAAATAGGTGTTTGGAAGTATTGGCTTTACTTTGTACAGTAATCCCGGGTGCCAAACCCGATCGAATGCATGAGCATCGTCGAGAAAGGCACTTGTGCGAAAACTCTTACGTTCAAGCGAGGAGGAAATTGCGTCTACAACTCGTATGCACTGTTGTATAGTGGAATGATGGAAGCGGAAACCGAACTGATGGTTGGGCATTTTCTTCGAGGATTCTATGATAGGGAGGACATTAATGATCTATGATTTTAGACATTAATGGGAGGAGGCTGATAGGTCGGTAGGAAGATGGGCAATCGAAAGATGGGGAGGTTTAAAGGGTTTGGGAAAACCAATGACAACTGAGTGTTTCCAGGGATTGGGAAAATGGGTTGTTTTTAGGATTGAGTTATACACTTATGTGAGGAATATAATGGCCTTCTGGGGGAGGTTTTTGAGTATCATGGAGGTGATTAGGTCGTAACCAGGAGATTTCTTACGGAGGTGTTTGATGATGTGTTTCATTTCGGACGAATGGAAAGCTTTGGGAGGGAAGGACAGAGGTAGAGGATTCAGGTAGTCTTCGATATCTTCATCATGGGAGGAGCTAGTTTGGGGATTAGGGGAAAATACTGTAGTTAGTTGTGTGTTGAGGAGGAGTGCCTTTTCTTCATCACTTCTGGCCCAGGTCCCATCGCTGCGTTTGAGTGGGGAAGGGATTGGGTGAAACTTTAGGATTTTACGAGTGACTGTCCCCAGAGAACAGTCTTGTTTGGAGAGGGATGAAAGGTACTCGTTGAACCTGAACTGACCGGAATTGGGATAGGGGAGATTTCAGCTGTCGTGTCAGTCTGTTGTAGGCGTTTCTGTCCGAGGGATCTTTGGTCGCTTGGCTGCAAGAAGTTCTTGGATGTGGGTGGTTAGGAGGAGTTTGGGAGGAGGAGGCAAACTTGTCCTAGGTCGGCATGAATTGCGGGTACAGTCCTGAATAGCTCTAGTAAATGTTTCAGTGGCTGGTCTGTAGGGGTTTTTAGGGAAACAATCAGGTCTATGGAACGTTCTAAGTTAAACTGAAACAATTGCCAGTTGATAGGACCGGGCGTAAAGGTTGGTTGTAGAGGACGGAGTACTGGAGAGGAGAACATAGTTAGGAGGACCGCAGAATGGTCCGACGATAGGTCGAGGAGCGATTCAATTTAAGTCGCTGTTCACCCCAAGCCAGACGAGACGAAGAAATCAACGAGGTCAGGGCTACGGGATGGGTCGGTTGGCCAGTATGTTGGTGTGTTGGGAGATATAGGACGATAATTCTGGGAATTGAGGATATCGTAGAGGATTCTTCCGTGGGAATTGCAAGTGCGACTTCCCCACAAGGGGTGTTTCCCGTTGAAAGCACCCATGGTGAGGAAGCGGGGAGAACAATACACTGCGGACAGTATGATATCGAAGGGAGAAAGGGATTTGGATTCTTGGTGATGCTTGATATTGCTCTTGATTAGAATTAGAGTCCCGTTCTGCTCCAGAGATGGATGGTCGGTACGATAACAGGAGTACCCCTTAACACCGAATGACATAGATTTTTTAGGTGTGTTTCAGTTATTAGGGCAATGTCAATGTTTTTGTCAGTTAGTAAAAGTGTGAGTTCTTGTCTTAATTTTTTCAATGTTAACACTGAAAAACATACATTCATAAATCAAGCTGTTTATAGAAGAAATCCGTTACGTTACTGGCTAAATAAGTTCATAAAGATATTAGGAATGAAGAATTCAGTGAGAGCCTGAAATAAAGAAAAATACAGCTTGAAGTAAAGAGGCCAAGATGTTCTAAAAAGACATCGAATTGGATATTCATTACTCAAACATAACTACCTCATTGAATAAAAGGATCAAACAACGTGCAGAATTCGTAACGTAAACGTGACAATAAAACAGATTACAAATTAACAGAATACATGTTGTTCAGAAAATAATATTTTTTTGTATTGTTACCTTAATGGCTATTTTTGTTCTTTGAATTAATTTGTATGAAAGTATTAAAAAAAATGTTTTTCAACAAACAATTACTTTATTTAATCATCCCGTCTTATTGGCGGACCCTGTCCATATATAAGTATATTTAAATATGCATTTTTTATATAAATGTGTTTACAATTTATAAAGATTTACTCTTAAACCAAGAGAAATTCTAAAACTACTATTTTCCCCTCCTTTTTCTGCTGAATAATCTCTAAAAAAAATTGTATTTAAAAAGTTCATATAGAAAAAAGTTTTATAGGAGTGAAAAATCACGGATACTCCCAAGTTGGTCCCTAAATCTCCGCCCTTCGTATTTCATCACGTTACTGACTCCCATAACACCTCTTTTGGCTATTTTTACTCTCCTCAAATCCACCACACAATTTCCACAGATACTCCTAAAGTAACACATTGCTGTTGTGTTTTTTTACTTCCTTTAAACAGTAATATTTAACTTTGTTTTATTTATTTATTTCTCTAGTTTTATTTTGTTTTATCAGGATCCTTCTTATTCTTTTCTTCGCCCGACTTTCTTACATGGCTGCGTAGAATGAATGGCAATTCTGTCAGAACGCAGTCGTCAACATGGGACAACCTGGTGAGTAAACAATATTTTCCTATATATATATATATATATATATATATATATATATATATATATATATATATATATATATATTCAACTTTTCATATATCGATAGTCCATATATTGGTGGTGAGTAGACCACCTATGGCAGTTTCCCTCACAAGGGATGAAAACAGATAATTACGAAAATGAAATGCAAAAGGTTACAGTTCACTCACAATCAGCATTATAGAACGTAATGAAATTGGTCTTGTCCCATTAGCATAAGACTTGTCTAACAATATTGATACACTACACTTCTTTGCCAAAGGTGCTGTATACTATCGAGTTTTGGGGCTAATAGGTAGGAATTGGAATATACAACTGGGGTAGACGAAATTCTTCCAACCTACTGGGAGAACCTGTCAGAGAAGTCCACTTATTTTTATAATTATGTCAATGTAAAATTAGTTAAAACGTATTTTATTCTGGGAAACACTTCCCTTTGGAATAATTTTGGGGTTGCCAGGATCAATATAATAACATTTGAAATAAAAAACTACTACTTTTTGAAATAAAATTAAATTATATCAGCTTTAATAGAAACAAGACTTAACATAACATTTAACTTAGATAAGAATAACATTTTTTGTTGAGATTTTAGTTTATGTTTTTCTCGAACATTTAAGTTTATTTACACCAATAACAGCTTATATTCCTTTACTAATGACACTAGGGATATGAAATAAACCGCACAAAGATGACGAAGTTCCTGCAAGTCAGATGTTTTCTCATATAACCACAACGGAATCACAATAAATGCTGAGGAAGTAAAGAGAGCGGGTAACCTGCGCATGAGTGTAGAGTTGACTGGGGGGAGACAGAGTCCACGCAACATCGCGGCTTCCCTCCTCACTGCGAGGATAAAACAAAATATTTGTTCTTCGCCGATGTGACTGCGAGGGTGAGAAGATAGCATCGCAAGTAAGGATCCTCACTATGAACACTCCCACCTTAATACATGTGTTTGTTTTACATCTGGGCAGCGCTCATCGGAGTAGCTAAGATAGCATCGAAGAATGAATCCTCACCATGAACGTAAGGATTAAGTGAAAGAAGGTTTCTACGTTGGTCGCATGGTGGACATTGAGAGGTTAGGAATTCGATAGCGAGCTGCCACGGGTGACAAATACTTTTTCCAATAAAGCTGTCCCGTGGGATGAAATATAGAGAGCGGAAGGACGAGAGTATGTGTTACGGCTGTGAAAAGATGATTTGAATTTCATTACTTCATTATACTTCGATTAAAACCCCAAGATTTTAGTATGGCTAAGACCCTGCCTCGCCACATCATGTGATAGGCCTTCTCTATATCAACAAACATGGATATAACATGCTGATTATCAGAGAATGCATTTTGAATATAGGATTCGAGGAGTACTAATTGATCCACTGTAGAATGGGATTTTCGGAAGCCGCATTGCCGAGGGTCTATCTTCTCCATCTTCTCTAGTGTTTCAATCAGCCGCCTGTTCACCATCTTCTCCATGATTTTCGAACTACAACAAAGAAGGGAGATTGGTCGGAAGTCATTCAGAAGTAACTGACGGACATGACTTTGGTTTTGACCTATACTCCATCCTTTCCACTGAATCCAACGAAGACAAACGCCACCTTTCCGAATCAATTTTTATCCACCTAGAAAATAACCCAGTTAATGACAAAATTGACAAAGAAGTCATTTCCTCTACCTACTCCAACATCTTCCATTTATTAAAAACTCCATCCTAATCCCCTATACCGCCTGCAATATAGCCCTTTATACCTGCCTCCCTTTCCATTAACACAACATTTTATGACTTTATGACCCCTTACTGTACTTCGCCGCTTTCGCCGCTCTTTCTTTCATCTTCTATATTCTCTGTCCATTGGGTGGTCCAGAACCCCCCCCCCCCCCCCCCCCCTCACCACCTCCTTTCTTCCTATGTTTCCCTGTATTAACTGTCAGAAATGATCCCGCATTTGTGAGGAATAGTTCTCTATCTTCCCATCGGTAAGCCCATATTGTTATTCTTATATCTAATCTAATATGTAATCTGTTATTCTTATATCTGTTTTCCTAATAATCCAAACACTTCTAGAGCACATTGTTCTTCTATATATTATGTTCTAGTATTTTATGTTTTGTCTTTTTCCATATATATATGTATGTATATATGTATGTGTATTTGTGTATGTAGGCATATATATATATATATATATATATATATATATATATATATATGTATATTTCAATTTCAGTATTACATCCGTCCTACTTGTTTTTTACAGCCCTGATGAAGGCTTGAAGTTCAAGCCGAAACGTCGGCACAATAAAACCATTTTTATGATAAAATGTAGTTTTATTAAATAGCAGTGACCGAACCCCGACAATCCCTACCTTTTAACTTCCTTTAGTGCATTAAATAGGAACTACCCCCAGTAGTTATATCTCGGTTTTCCCGGACAGGTATTTACAACTTCATTTTTGATATGATAAAGGAAAAGCTAGAACTTCCTAGGTATAGTTATAAATTACTTTTTTTTTTAAGTCTGGGTCGGAAGAGGACTTCACTTTTTTCAGCTATTCTTCAATATCAGGATTAGTACTATATTTATTATTAATTTTAATAATTTAATTTATTGAAGGAAAAAGCATTACAAGAGAAATCATATGGTTGTAAAATTACACTAATGTCCAGTTTGTGAATCGATTTCTTCGCAAATTTTATTTAATTTGTTTATTTCAATTTTAATTTTCTGGAGTTCATATTGCTAGAAGTTTTATAGGAAATAACTTTTTCACATTTGGTTTCCAGTTGTAATTGGAAGATACAACCATCCCCACAACCCTATGGTTGATGAGATTATAATAGTCTTGTAACTGGTCTTATCATGAGTGCTAGCAAGGCGGAAAGACAAAGGCAGGGGATTTCAGGAAGAGATAGGACGCATGGGAAGGTTTTTCCGAATGAAGCTACGCGGGGGAAGGGGTATAAAGATCTGAAATACGCTAGCGGATGTTACGGGAGTGAACAGAGAATTTGTATTTGAGGTGTTTGAGGTGAAGATTTACGGAACCCTGGGATTGGATGACTCGTTTCGGCAACGATAAATAGGAAAGAGCCAATTCGACTTGTTATGGTTTACTGAATATGGTATACTTGCTCGGCTACTCAGAACTAAATCAAACTGCTTTAGTATTGCAATTTTAGTTCATGGACTCCGAACTGAAAACATTTGCGCGAATACATCTCGGAAAACGCTTACATCCGCCAAGTGCTTAACGTTATCTTCTACTTTATGAAACGCCCTTCAGTCAAGGCAATGTTCAATTCTATCTTCCATACTAGAAGTTTTTTCGTGTTAAGTAGCAAAGGTTCGACTCGCAGGAATTGTGTCAACTCAGCACGTTTCCGTTCTTATCACGAGTGTCATTTGCAATGCATTTTGCAATGTTTTGTCTTAATACATCGAAAGCTCGAAGATCGAAGAGCATCTTAAAGATCGAAGAGTATCGTAGACGCATAAGTTACCCTGTTAAAACACAGTTTTCTCCAAATGAGATCGATCTATGAAAAATTGCATAAGAACAATTACTACGATTTCCCAACAAGTTTCAAAATATATAAGAATATAAGCAATACACTTATTTCCACCTTTTTCGAATAAAGTTATAGATATATCCTTGAAGAGGGCTTTGTTAAATTTCCTATGTCAAATTACGTAGAGAACATGTACCTCCAAGCCTTCTAAAGTAAAAACGTTGAAGTTACGATTTTCATCGCGCGAATTGCGCCAGAAAAACATGTTTCAGTGGACGGATTCGGCTAGTTAATGATCTTGACCTTTTAAATAACACAAATTTATTTATTTTTATTTTGGACTGAGGCTGATTTTCATAGTCATAAAACTGTAAGGAGACTATTACTAAAGTTACGAGACTCTAAAATCAACTAAATAAATAAATAACACAATGTTTTTTGTACCAAATTTCATTAAAATTGGTCCATTTACGAGCCAGAAAATAGACAAATATATGTATATATATATATATATGAGATAAGATTAGTTATTGACTCATACCCTCCTCCTCACATGCACATTGGCCATGTGTCCTACTGTGCGAATCCAAAATTGGTCAACCTTACCTTAACATCATAATGAACTTCAGGTATTGCCTGAACTCAGTTGACCTTCTTATCTTGTCTCAATTAAGCCTTCCAAAATGTAGGAATCTTCTACTTTCCCACGCTACACACTCAAATGTTACATGTCTCAGACTTTTCCCCACACCATCTGCAGACTGATAATGATCTGATCTTTATGATATGCATGTGGTTATTCACGGTACAAGGGCCAGACACCATTGCCACAACCTCTCTCATATACTTCTTGACCATACCCTAGAAGATCTCCTTCCTACTTAGACTTTTGAGATTTATAAAGGACTTTCTGTAGGCAATTTTCTGTCCTTACCAAAGAAATTTTTCCTTGACTAATAGCAATAGCCTATTTAGCACTGGCCACAGACAAAGGGCCTATTGGTGCCACTTTCGAGCCCAATCCTGACAACCTGCCCGCTCTCTCGTTGCCCAGGATATCTCGATGTACTGGTATCCAGTAGACGGCAACGTTATTAATCCATGCTAGTTCATGTAGCCTAAAATAATATTCTTCCGGAATTTCTGACCTGATTTCATGTCGTTCTGATGCCCTACAAGTTGCCTGGCTATCAAATATGTACCTGAGTCATGTGGTAAACCTTATAAGCACTTTTCCCCCCTATGCAGGGAGGGAGGAAACGCGCTAACACGAACTAGTAGAATGGAACTACTGATGATAGAGTGGTTTCTCTCTATCCGAAGCGTGTGCTCGACCTTCCCTACTAATTACAGGGCCAAGAACAGGGACAATTACAGGTCAGCTTACCATTGCTCTCATCTACAAGAACCTATAGCAGAAACTGCATTATTTTAGCGTGTTTCCGTATTATCTTTATGTATGAAATAACAAAAAAATCATCCACGCGTTCAAGCAACGTTTTCTTCATCTGAGGTAGTCTGGAAAAATTTACACCAGGAAAGTTTTTTTTAGCGGATTTATCTGGCATTGGAATGATTTTCATTTACTTACCGCATTAGTCCTATAATTTTCGTTAATAAACAACAAGATATATTTTTGAATGCTTCCTCTACTCCAAACATAACGAAAATTGATTTGTCATTTTTTTCTTTTTTTTTTATATAAATGTGATAAAAAGTGCCTAAACTAAAAGACTACATTTTCGGGATGGATTTTTATATATTTATGCAAACATTCCAGTTTCAAACGATTTCCTGACAATACTAACAGTGATCCGTTTGAAGTAATGCGGTCATAAGTTAATGACTTACGGGTGGTAATATGTTATATTCCAAATTGATCATATTACAAACAACTCATTGACTGTGCCTTAAGATATGACTTGCACGTTCCAATATAAATATAAATATATATATATATATATATATATATATATATATATATATACATACATACATACATATATTTATTCTCCCTGATGAAGGTTTGAATTCCAAGCCGAATTTTCGGCAAAAGTAAAGCGCATTTTCTTATAAAACAAATTTAGTGTTATGATGATATCGCACGAACGAACCCTGACTATGTCTACCTTGGCAGATTCGGACAACGATCTCCTCCGAATTTTTTATATTATTTTAATTATCTTTTAATTACTTTGAATGTTTATACAACCCATGAGTGTGCTATTTAATATCGCCCTTGTAAGGTAATTTATTTATTTCTGATTATCCGCATCTAAGGCGATTCGTTCAAGGAAAAATTAAATAATTCAAATTAGGGTAAATACGTTGTATCATAAAATAACATGAAAAAATAAAACTAAAAAAAAAAAAATGGATCAGTACCATATTCGATAAAATGCCTAGTGGCTGATGTCATAGAAAACCCCTTTTAAAATGCAAGATTTTTCTTAGAATTTCAAGAATTAAGTATAAAATTATTTGTATTAAATAACATTGTTTATATATATATATATATATATATATATATATATATATATATATATATATATACACATGTACAATAAAATTTGATAAACTAGTGTTTTCATGAACTATGGGTTCTGAAGCATGGCATTTCTCCCCGTATTGGGTCCTCGGGCAATGCAACGTCATGATCGGGTTTCCTCCCTATGGAGGAAGGGAGGAAATGGTAAATTCAATGTACGTTAGTGTCATTGTTTGCATAAACCCACGTATTTGTGTTGGTCTAAACCCATTTTCCGCATACTTACTTATTCAACTTAACAAGTGAGGGTAAATTTCACAAATGCGGACCACAAACTGTAGGTGTGTTCTGAGAAATATTTGCTGCTGTTAATGGGATGGATAATACTTTCGTGTTCCACGATTTCCCCGACACAATACTCCTTAGAACAAAAGGAGGCGTGGGAGGAGGTGTCGTGGGGGCGTTTTATTACCTTGGTAATCTTCTCCGAATTCAAACAACTCGTCTTTTAATTAGCTCATACATATTTTCCGGATGAGTTATTGCAGTGATTATTTAATTTTTTGGGATAAGAACAGTCCACTTTTTTTTCAATTGTTAACAGACAATAATGGTCTAAGATCCCGATACACCCCGACCTTCATCGAGCTGATTAATGGATGAAAATTATTTTATATCAATTTAATTATGTAAATATTTATTTATTTATTTTACGAGCTTCGCAACAACGGCGAGTTGCTCTTTTTTTTTTCAAGATAACGTAAAAAATACAAATTTACATGTTCACAATTATCAGTAACTTATAGTACTAAATACAACAAAAGTTTGAAAAGAGCATACGACAAAAGTTAGGTGCTAAACATTATTTAGAGCCTTGCTATTTGAAATATAGTTAATATATTTACATAACTTATCACTAAAACTAACTACAATTTTTTATTAGGTCATGATGGGTGCTACATGTTGTGGTTTTCCATTAATGACCACGTAAAATTGAGTAATAATTACATAATAGAAAATAAAAATAATAATACTAATTACACAATAGAACAGAAAAAAAAAAATTCTTTTGTTTCTTCAGATTCTGTGATACATGTTTATGTGTTTTAAATATTGGAGTATTGAGTGTATGTATTATTATATGTAATGTGTATGTATTATTATATGTAATATGTATTATTATATGTAATATGTGTATTATTATATAACATATGTATTATTTATGTAATATGTGTATGTATTGAGTGTATGTATTACTACCCTCTGTAAGAAGTTCTTGTAGGTCGTGTGGAATGTTAAGTTTGTTGCGTCTTTTACATTCAGTGAGTATATGTTTAATGGTCAATGTTATGTTACAAACTCTGCATATAGGTTTGTCTTTTTTCTCCATTAGGTAATCATGTGTGAGCAACGAGTGTCTAATGCGAAGTCTGGTCAGTACTACTTGGTCTCTTCTTGTTAAGGTGTATTGTTCTTTACTCCATGCTTTTACTGTGTTCTTAATTTGTGATAATTTGTTGTTTGTTTGTAGCCAGTGATGCAACCAGTCGTTTAATGTATGTGTGCGTAATGTGTGAACTAAATCATGTAACGTTATGTTTTCAATGTCTACGATCTGTTTATTAGTTGCGTCTTTTGCATGTTTGTCTACTGATGTACTTAGTCCGATATCCTCGTGTCCGTGTAGCCATAATAGTGTAAGTGTGTGATTCCTGAGTCTGTGTAATTGTTCGTATATCTGTTTAGTTATTGGGTGGTTAGTACGAGTATACATATTATCGAGGGAGCGTAAAGAACTGAGTGAGTCTGTACGTAGGAGGATGTTTGTGTTTTCAGTGTTATGTAGTTTTGTAAGGGCTAAGTGTATGGCGTGTAATTCGGCTGTGTAGATACTTGTGTTGTCATGTAATTTGATTGAATGTGTTTGGTTTTGGTTAATGGCTGCTGCTGCAGTTCCAGATGGTGTTTTCGATCCGTCTGTGTAGATGTGGATATGGTTACGTTTGTCTGCCAAAAGTGAGGTAAATATGGGTTTGTAAATTTAGTTGGATAGTGGATGATTTTTTTTTTAATTGTGCTAGTGTTAAGTCAATTTTGTAGTTTTTTACGCTCCAAGGAGGGAATGTTAACGGTGTGTTTGTGTATGTGGGTGTGTGTGGTGCGTCTCTATCAGTGTGATTTTGCATGTTTCTTATGAGTAGTGGTTTCTGTTTTGGATTTTTTTGTATGTATTTGTTTATCAGAGAACTGTCCATAAAGTATTTTGTACAGGCTGTATTTAAGGTTTTTGATTTTAACAGAAATTTTATACACAAGTACTTCCGTCTATACTCCAGTGGAGGTTCTCCAGCTTCTACACAAATGGTATCAGCGGGACATGATCTAAAGGCCCCAGTCGCTATTCTCAGCCCTGTATGATGTATTGTGTTGAGTATCTTTAAAGTGCTTGGGCTGGCAGATGAATATACTATACAGCCGTATAGTGTATTCAGCCAGCAGAGATCTGGTATAGTCTCGGTAGAATGTTAGCATTAATGATCTGTCAGCTCCCCACTTTGTGTTACTTAGAATCCTCAGCAAATTCAAGCTTTTCTTGCGTTTTTTAAGGAGTTCTTTTAGATGGGGAACCCATGTTAGTCGTCGGTCAAGCGTGAGTCCCAGAAATGTTAAGGTGTCTTTCATGTTAATTGTCATGTTATTTAAACGTAGTAAGACAGTTTCTCTTAGTCTCTTTCTGGAGAAAATGATATAGGACGATTTGTCCGGAGAAAATTTGAAACCAGTATTAGAGCACCAGTTTTCGAGGTTGGTAATTTTGTTTTGTATGTAAGTTTGTGCAGTGTTCAGTTTCTTGTGTGGGATGTTTAGGAGAAGGTCATCAGCATACATACAGTAAGAAACTTCCCTGGGGATACATTTTATGATAGAATTCACAGCAATTTTGAACAACGTTGTACTCAGTACACCTCCCTGAGGCACTCCATTTTCTTGTGGGAACGTGTCAGATAAATATGTACCTATCTTCACCCTGAATGTTCGCTGAGTTAAATACCTGTCCAAGAACATGATGATATTTCCCTGAACACCCCATTCGTTTAACTGGGAGAATATAAGTCGTCTCCATACTGTATCATATGCCTTTTCTAGGTCAAGGGATACAGCTAAGACAGACTTTTTTTCAAGAAAAGAATTAAGGATTACGGCTTCCATTGTGGCCAAGTGGTGCTTAGTGGAATGTTCTGTTCGAAAGCCGCATTGGTGAGGGGATAAATGGTTTCCATTCTCTAGGAACCACAACAATCTTTTATTGATTATTTTTTCTGCCACCTTACAGACCATGCTTGTTAAAGAAATCGGTCGATAAGAAGATGGAGAATTTTTGTCTTAGCCGGGCTTCAGTATTGAATCTATAACTGCTTCATTCCAGGAGTGAGGATAGGTACCATTCTTGTAAACCTTATTAAGTAGGTCAAGAAGAGGCAAGAGACCGCACTCTGGTAGATTTTTTTTTAATTTATTTTTTTTTATTTTATTTTTGTGTTAACGCTTTATAGCGATGTACACCTTACATTGGTAGATTTTGTAGCATGACATATGTAATCTTATCAAGGCCAGGAGATGTTTTGCCGGCTGATGATAGTGCTAATTTTAGTTCGTTTAGTGTAACGGGGTCATTTAGCGAATGTTTAAAGTATGGTAATATTGGGATAGTAGTCCTTTCTGTTTGTCTTTTGTGCTCTAAAAATTGTTGTGTGCAGTTGTCACTACTACAAATTTTACTGAAGTGATTTCCTAGTAAGTTTGATATGGCGTATGGTTCTGTTATAGTGTTGTCGTTATGTTTTAGTCCAGTAATAGGGGCGCGATACGTTTTATGTTTGATCTTGTTAATTTGATTCCAAACCTCTTTCATTGACGAGTGACAGTTTATACTCGATACAAAATCTATCCAACAATTTCTCTTGCTATTATTGATGACCCACTGTGCCTTAGCTTTCAATTTTTTGTAATTAATAAGGTTTACCTCTGTTGGGTTCCTACGAAATAAATTAAGTGCTCTCTTTCTTTCAGTCACAGCCGCTTTACATTCACTATTCCACCAAGGGATTATTATTATGTAAATAAAGATACTGCAAATGGGTTGCCTAAAAAAATTGAGCCCAGAATATGATTAATTTACAATTTAATTTTTTTTTTTTCAAAATTGCATCGGGTTGATTAATAGACAAATTCCATGCCAATCGAAAGTATGAAGCCTATAGAATATGCAAACGATAGGTTGCCAATTTTTATCCTGGTACTACCATGGGTTGTCGGGTGTAAACAGGTAACTCGCATCGGTCTGATTAATGAATTATAGTTAGGTTAAAATAAAGATCACTTCATTACGAACACGGTGGTATAGGGTTGTTTGCGAAAAATCAGTCCTGAATTCCGGTTGTCGAGCTTTAAAAAAAAAAAAAAAAAAAAAAAAAAAAAAAAAAAAAAAAAAAAAAAAAAAAAATCAGTCCCGTAACAGGCCACGAGGGCCCTGAGGGGCAGATACTATACAGGTATCTGATTCTTGACCATACGGCACACTAGGGAGATAGTATGGTCAGTACTATGCTCCGGCCGCCTGATTTTCCCCTTGGCTGCTTCGACTGCTAGAGTCATTAGCACCAACCAAGGTACCCATTATTAAGTTAATTAAAGGCTGGGTTGGTCGGTCTGTAGCCTGCGTCGGGGCAACATCGTGCATCGTATGATCTGTACTTTTTCCCAAATTCACTGGTTTAAACTCGTTTTTACCCCGTGAAAAGTGGCCTAGTGGCGGATAAGTGATCCGAGTGCGCTTGTACGAAGTTGGAGGTCGATGAACGAGCTATTAATGAAGATAATAGTGAGTTTTTGAACTTAATGTCTTTGTGTTTAAAACATTACTTGGAGCTCTGCTAGGTGGTGGGGGTTATACCTGCTCCGTCTAGGCGCCTGTCCCTTGCTCCGGAGACAATAAACTAGGTCATCCGTGGTTATTTGGGTGCTACAGCTCAGTAGCTTTGTTATTGTTAATAATTAGTGATAACCCTGGTTATCAGTGTGTAAACTAAAAAAATGGCAAGCCCAATCCCAAGATACCTTGTCGTGAAAATGGAAAGCACAGGTAACAACTTTAACGCTATTAACCCATTTATTATTAATAAGTGGGCATGCAGTTTTTCTAAAGACATTAATATTAGGAAGAAGTACAGAACGGGAACGGTCCTCCTTGATTGTCAAAATCCGAAGGTCGCTACTAAGATTTTAAAAGAAAAGGACTTTAATGGTACCAAAATTTCAATAGAACCACACAAGACTCTGAACTATTCCAAAGGAGTATTCTTTTGTCCTGAGATTAGAGACATTTCTGAGGATGAAGTTTTACTAGAATTGAAGGACCAGGGAATAAAAGGGTTAAAAAAAATAGGAAAAGAACCAAGAAAATCTTGTCTATTTCTCGGAACCTTTGAAACACCCGAGCTACCCAACCGCATCTATGTTGGGTATATATCAGTACCTGTAAGACAATATGTTCCGCGGCCCTTAATATGCTACAATTGTGGTCTCCTGAATCACCACAGTTCTTCCTGCAAGAAGGACCCAATATGCAGGACCTGTAGTGAACCGAAGCATGATGGTCCATGTAAAAAAACCAAATGTTGCCTGTGTGGAGAAAACCATACTACATCATTAAAAACGTGCCGTATTTACTCTGAAGAGTATGAGATTAAAAAATATATGGCAAGTAACAAAGTAAGCTACAGTGAAGCTAAGCGAGTGTTGACGAAATCCAAGCAGCCCTCCTACGCCTCAAAAGCCGTTACTAGAGTAGAAGATAGTGGCACTTCGTTGAAATTATTACAGCTGATTGAAAGGATTGACAAGAGGATGCATGTTCTTGAAAACCTCCTTACTAAACATTCCCCCGAGTTAAAAGAAACGGCTGCACAAAAAACTCGAACAGAAGAAGTAAAAGACATCACCGGCAATTCTTCGATCTCAACAGAAATCATTGAAGAGAAAGTTGAGAAAAAAACGATCCGTCCTAAGAAGAACGAAGATCTCAAAAAGCCAGTTGAAGTAGAAGATGAGGACTCCGATATCAAGACTAGAGGAACCAACAAAAATAAGAAACGAGGAAAGCAGACATAAGTTCATTTTTTATTTTCTCTCTTTGTTTCTTCATATTATTACTATCTTTATTTATTTATTATCTTATTTTATCTATTAATTTACTTTTATTTATTTAGAACCTTACCGTTTATTTATTTATTTTATTTTTATTTTTCTCAATGCCCTCTGAACCAGCAATGACTATACTCCAATGGAACATAAATGGTGTTCAAACACACATCGCTAATCTTAAATATTTGTTAAATGAAAAAAAGCCTCTTGTTGTAGTTCTTCAGGAAACACACTTAACACCTGATAAGAACGTCAGCCTAAACAGTTTTACAGACCATAGACTAGATTACTTATTGGGAGGTAGAGCCTGTGGAGGGGTAGCTGTGTATGTAAATAATGCCATATACAGTGAGCCTATCCCGCTACGAACAACACTCCAAGCAGTAGCAGTGTCAGTACACCTGCCTTTCAGAGTCATATGTTCCATTTATCTTCCACCAAGTGAACCACTAGACGTACACGAAATTCAAGACCTACTGACCCAACTACCACCACCAATTCTTTTCCTAGGTGACGTTAACGCTTTAAGCACAATGTGGAATTCACCATCGACAAACAGTAAAGGAGCCCAGCTCCAAAATATCTTTGAATTTTTTGACCTGATCGCACTAAACACTAACACTCCAACACACCTCTGCACAAGGACAGGAACATTTACAAACATTGACGTTTCTATATGTACCCCTAGCTTACTAACTCGCCTTTCCTGGCAGGTCAATGAGGACTCTCATGGCAGCGATCATTTTCCAATTCATATTTCAATCAATGACCAAACACCTCTCTTCAGAACAACTCCACGTTTTAACACCAAAAAAGCAGACTGGTTCTCTTACCAAACGTTCATTACTAACTCACTTAACGCCTCAAACGTACATTCTTTAGACGAATTTACCTCTATTATGCTTCAAGCTGCTGAAGTTAGTATTCCCAAGACTTCACAAACATACAAAAGATCCCCCGTCCCTTGGTGGAATGATAACTGTAAAACAGCTGTAAGAGACCGAAGAGATGCACTTCGTTTATTCCGAAGGGAACCATCATTCACATTTTTACAGGTATTTATATTTTTTAAAACAAATGCTTTACCTTGAATTGATACTGATGGTTATGCTTGTGAAACTCACTGGGATTCTCGTGAGCCCATGCGTTGTTGTTGTGGTAATTAAAAATTCTATCCCTCATAAATAAGATGTACATAGTCCTGTAAAAATGTGTTCAAATGCGTGATCTAGGTAAAAATAGTAATTTTTGAGGTTAATGTATGGTTGGGGTTCCTTAATGGCCGCCACCTGGACCCAGTATTAGTTACCTGAATTAATAAATTCAAAATAAATGTGTATTTTATTTATTTACTGTTTTAGGATTTCTTTTAAGTAAATATTTACTTATTATTATGTAAACATTTATAAAAATAAATATTTCTCTTCAGCTTTTTGAATAAACTGAAGAAAAAAATATAATTTTATTTTCACAGATCCATGTTTTTTAAAAAACGTTTGTTCTTAAACCGTTCAAATACTTCAATAACACAGGGTTGTGATACATGAATAGAAAGCTGGTTAAATGAGGAAGTTTTTCTAAAAGCCGGAAATCACAGACCCCGCCCATTGAGGAGTAACGCTGGAAAGAAATATCAATAAAATGTCAGGAAATTTAGAATAGCTTTCTTTTGGTAAGATATACATACTTCCATTCATTCATTTTTACGTTTACTCCCAACTAGTCTTATAGTAAATTTACTCAGCTTTCGATAGGTTTCACCCCCTTTCTAGTAGTACCACCTGGGACGGAGCTACAACGATTATTCTTCTAAAAACCACGTTTGTCTCGAAAAAACAATAAAACGACGTTTCCTCCCTTAGGGGCGAGAATTCGGGAAATCGTCATAGAACATTTTTTGTTCCCCTAAAGGTCCTCTATCACCCCTCACAATATGACTAGACATTTACGGGACACCCTGTATAACGTAGTTATTCACGGCGATACCGATACCAAACCTGCAATACTCCACGATGCCGATGCCAAACCCCTCTGTACTCGGCGATGCCGATGCCAAATATTATTTTACTCGGCGATGCCGATGCGGCACGATGCCGATGCCGGTGTTCGGAATGAGTATGAGTACACATAAAGTAATCGAGGTACTCGTCTCATGAGTATACCTACTCGTGATTACGCGATGCCATACTTACTCGTGCAGGTCTCTAGTGTGTACTATAGATATTTCCCAAGGAGAGCAATGAACTTAGCGAGTCAGAGCAAAGAATGATTTCTCGTCTCGTAGTGTGTTGTAAGTTGGAAAGAGCTGTAAGTATGGCTGTCAGTTCGGCAGTGTATATACTAGAGTCGTCGTGTAGTTTTATTTGGTAGGTCATGTTATCAACTATAGCTGCAGCGCCTGTTCCTGAATCACTTTTGGAACCATCGGTAAAGATAAATAGTGCTTCAGGATGCTTCGTTTTAAAAGATTTAAAGACATTTTGGTATAACGTAGAAGAAGTGGGTTCCTTCTTTTTGTATTGTGTTAGCGTGAGATTAATTTTGAAGTTTTTAACTCTCCATGGGGGTTGTGAAAGGACTGCGTTGGTATGTATAGGTGTATTTAAAAATGTTGAGCTGTTTGCGTCTAATAGATGTCTTATTAATAACGGTTTTATTCGTGGATTTTTTTGTAAATATTCATTATGAAATTGGTTATTTAAAAATGTATCTACGCAAGGTTTCTTTAATGCCTTTGACTTTAAAATAAATTTTAAGTTTAAAATCTGCCGTCTATACTCCAAAGGAAGTTCTCCTGCTTCAACACATAGGCTATCGGTGGGGCTCGATCTAAAAGCTCCTGTTGCAATTCTTAGGCCTGTATGATGAATAGAGTCAAGGAGTTTGAGTGATTTTTTACTGGCAAATGAATAAGCAATACAACCATAATCTATTAAGGACCTGGTAAAAGATCGATAGAAAGTAAGCATTAAACATCTGTCAGCTCCCCACTTTGAGTTGGCAAGGATTCTCAGTAGATTCAAGGATTTCTTGCATTTGTTGAGAATACTCTTCAAGTGCGGAATCCATGTAAGCCGTCTGTCTAGAATAAGTCCCAAGAATGTCAGTGTGGTAGTGGTATTGACTGTCACATTGTTCAGTGTAAGGTTGTATACAAAGTTGGTCCTTTTTCTAGTAAGTATCATTTGTTTAGTTTTTTCACTGGAGAATTTAAAGCCTGTTTTGGAACACCATGTTTCTAGGGTATGTAGTGTGTTTTGTATGAGTCCTTGTGCTGTAGTAATATCTGAAAATGTATTGTAGATAAGCAAGTCGTCAGCGAACAAACAGTAAGATACTTCATTGGGGATACAGTTCATGATGGAGTTTATGGCAATGTTGAATAGCGTTGTGCTGAGTACACCTCCTTGAGGCACTCCATTTTCCTGGGGAAACGCATCTGACAAAGTTGCACCTACCCTAACTCGGAATGTTCTCTGGGAAAGATAATTTATCAGGAAATTAATAATATTCCCTTCAACACCCCAATTTTTAAGTTGCGAGATAATTAGTCTTCTCCAGACCGTATCGCACGCCTTTTCTAGATCAAGTGATACTGCCAGTACAGACTTCTTCTGAAGGAATGCATTTAAAATGTCACTTTCCATTTTTGCTAGGTGATGCATTGTAGAATGCTTTGGTCTAAAGCCACACTGAAAGGGAGACAGTAAGTTTCTGCTTTCGAGGAACCAGAGCAGCCTGTTATTAATCATTTTCTCTACGGTCTTGCAGATGCAACTTGTTAACGAAATTGGTCTAAAACTAGAGGGGTGTTTTTTATCTTTCCCAGGTTTGTGTACTGGAATAACGATAGCTTCATTCCAAGATATAGGATAGGTACCTCTCATGAACATATCATTAAACAGGTTAAGAAGGACTGAAAGGAATCAGTCCTTCTTAACCTTTTTTTTTTATTTTGTCATTCACATTCACGCGCGTTTTTTCCTGTTTCTAATATCAGCATTTAAGATGTAGAGTTTTCCAGCTCTACTCTAATCCACATAATATGTGGAAACGCTGTTGTTTTAAAAATATATTATGTTTCCTTGAAATACGTGGACTAGCACCGTATAAAAAATATGTTAACATTTACTACACATTACAAATGGTAGCTCGTCTTACGCACCATCACTTTCAATTACGATTTTTTTTTAAACAGGACCATACAAAACTTAACCATAATATTCTCCAATGCGAAATCAGGGAAAATAACGCCCATATTAACCCCCGCAAAATTGACCTTGAAATTTTATTCAAGGTGAATCTTTTAATTGCATATTTCGAATCTAATAGTCATTAATAAATATCATTAGTATTAAACGCATCCCCCAAAAAACAGAAATGTGAAATAGAGGCCAAGTTCCCCCCAAAAATATTTGCCAATACAAGAGATGATACAAGAAAGAAATGTCCAAGTTCATTACTTAGAAGACCTATTAGTTACTTACTAAGTACAGTAAAGACACTTCAACTGACCTTTAAAAACAACGATAAAAATACTTTTATCCAGGTACTAAAATATAAATTTCCTCAACCAGGTATATTATTAAACTTGGCAATGTTTTATTTGTGCCGAAATTATCTTTAGAGTGAAAAGTAAACATTGCCAAGTTTAAGAATATACCTGGTTGAAGAAATTTATATTTTAGTAACTGGATAAAAGTATTTTTATTGTTATTTTTAAAGGTCAGTTGTGTCTTTATTGTTCTTAGTAAGTAATTAATAGGTCTTTCTAAGTAATGAACTTGGACATATCTTTCTTGTATCATCTTCTTGTATTGCCAATATTTTTTTGGGGGGGGGAACTTGGCCTCTATTTCACATTTATGTTTTTTTTGGGGATCTCATTACTATTTTCTAAGTATCAATTAAAATTTAGTTGCCGCATACCTACTGGCTTTTGTACTTCATATAAGACCAGGGTCTTTGGAGTCTGCATAAAGCTCTTCTTACTGCTTGATATTTGACAGATGAAAGACCTTTTTGACCTTAGTCAAGTGCATTCCCCGGACCAAGACCTACCTGTGTGCCAAGTTTGGTCAAAATCGGTAAAATGGTGTGAATTAGTGTAAGAACAAACATGCCGACAGACAGCTGATAGTCGATTTTGACGTAGCCTATGACACTCCCCGGATAATAAACTACCTATATACCATGTTTGATCAAAATCGGTCAAATCGTGTGGATTTGTATAAGGAATAAACAGTTAAGCAAACAGCTGATATACTATTTTGAACTACCCTATGATACCCCACATCATGGGTTTCGGACGGAATGACGGGTTTCCCAAGGAAGTACAAAACTGGCACGACACCGCTCCAGAAGCGGCGTCAAACACACCTTTTCAGGATTTTTCTATTTTTTCCTTTAATAACACCTTCATATCTATCATCCTGCAAAATTTCAAGTCTTTAGCATCATGGGAAATGCCTCCTATGAGTCAGTGAGTCCTATAAATCCCGATTTTCGATCGCTTATATCTCAGAAACTATTTTCAGAAAGAAAAAAAAATATTCTATAATCCCCTTATTTACTACCTAATTCATCTGTTTCTTATCTTGCCTCCTTATTTACGATGATTACGATGCAGTACTCACGAGTATTACTCGTAATCGTAACGTAAAGTAATCGACGATGCCAATTCCGGACGATGCCGAGTATGTACTCGCATCGTCCAGTTTATACTCGGCGATGCCAATTCGAAACGATGCCGAGTATGTACTCGCATCGTCCGTTTTATACTCGGCGATTATTTATCCGATTACTTTTTACTTATCCTTGCAGTTCTCTAGTACACACCCACTAATAACACAAATACTTACACAATTACTAAACCTACAAAATAAAAACATAACAATGACTTGGCTACCCGGACATACAGGAATCCCAGAAAGCAACGAGATTGACAAACAAGCAAAATTAGCAACTAGAAGGAGATCACTCGATATTGACAAACTGACTTCTGAAGATTTGTGTTCAACAATTCAAAGACAGGTACTAATTTACTGGCAAAGATACTGGACACTAACAGACAACAAATTGCTTGAAATAAAGCCAACTGTAGAACCTTGGTCTAAACATAAATGGCCCCTAACAAGGAGAGACCAAGTTATATTGACCAGACTACGCATTGGACACTCATTCCTGACGCACTCGTACTTAATGAATAGAAACGATAGACCTATTTGCCAGTACTGTAACAGGACTCTTACTATAAAACATATACTTACAGAATGCAGACAGAGAAATCTACTAAACATACCTTATGACATTCAAGAACTGTTAACGGAAAACAGCCCACATATTAAAACCATATTACAACATTTTCATAACATAAACATACACCATAAAATCTAACAAGTATACTGTATTAAAAAGGAAAAAAATATATATATATATAATATAACTCTTCGTTACTTTAAAGGATCCTCATTTCTAGACATTATACATTAATATTCTTGTGTTTATAATACGAATATACTCGTATATCGGCATCAATTTAACACCATAACGCTCAACGGTTTTTTTTTTTTGGTTTTTTTTTTGACTTCGGCTATTTATATTTATTATTATTAATATTTTCCTTTATTTATTTATTTTTAATTTACTAATATTAATTTCTATATTTACTTTATTCCTTTTTTTTCTATTTTATTTATTTTTTTTTTATTTATTTATTTTTTTTTTATTATTATTATTTTTTTTTTTTTTTTTTTTCCTTCTCTTCTTATTTTCACCTTTTCTGTTACTAATACATTTTCCCCTCCTAAGAGTTACTGCCTTTCTCGTTTTCCCGATTCTTACGTTGTTCAATAATTTTGTTCATTATCAAATTTTGTATATACCTTATTCACAGAATCAACAACAGTGCTAAACAACTTCTTATTTTACACCTTCTATCTCGAAGTAATTGTAAACAGACCTTATTTGTAACCACATGAACATTGTTCTAATGTATTTTATCTGTTATTATTAAGAATTCACAATGTATTTCTTTATTTATATTATTTTTTTTTAATTACAGCTAGAAATGAATCTGTATAATTGTTTCGAGCACATCACCTTAGTTGCGGGTGCTCATAAATAAATGAATTAAAAAAAAAAAAAAAAGGCTGGGTTGGCCTAGGGACGGTCAGGGAGGCCGAATTCAACCCATGAACGAAGACACTAGAAGAAAAAATCTTTAGTGCTTGCTCGGGGTTTGAACTCAGGCCTCCAGCTTATTAGTCCAGTGCTCTACCACTGAGCTAACCTCGCCCCCTGTTAATATAATACGTGTATTCATTACGTTTACAATAATGATAATTATTTCCAAAATGTTCCAAAGGTCGTGGGTTCGATTCCCACTATGGGGTGGTGGCTTTTCTTTACAAAAAAGGAAAGGCATCAGCCCTATCCTGGCTACAAAAAGGGTGGTAACCTATAGATAACCCGTACCAAAATTCTTAGATAATGATAATGAACGTTAAAATTTAAACACAGTTTTCCTTTAAAAAAAAAAACGCTTGTGTAGCTCTACTAAATTTTCAGGTAGAACGCTCATTTTTGTGCCCATGAACTACAATTGAAGTGCAGAATAAACCCCTAAAGTTATGACACCTCAATGCGGGACACCATGTGTGTGTGAAGCTGGCGTCTCATTTCGTGGAAACTCAACATTTTTTGAGAGTTCTGGCTTTATTTTGAATAGTTCTAGAGTTCTTGATAAGTTAAATTAATAGTTCCGGCCTTTAAAGCAAAAAAAATGGCATAACAAATGATTTGCCAAGTTCACACAGCAAATCATTTTGTTTTTCGACAATTTCCGTATCAACAATCGTCAGAATTCAAAAAATCATAGATTTGTAAGAGTTCTGAGGATAGTTCTACATTTTAGAAGAAAAAAAAAACGATTAAAAAAGAAAAACATTTACAGAAATTATCCCGATATACACACGGTTTGATATCTAAAGCCAATCAATAACTAGTTGTTTTGATTATTCTAAACGAGTTCTAATAAAGTTAAAGTCATGTACAATGATTTTCCGACCAGCTCTGATACAAGGATTAATCGGAAGTATTTAAAAAAAATTATTATACTTGTAAAAAACGTTCATATTTGTAAAAATAAAAAATTCAACGCCGCTCGAAATTTGACAGTTCTGATTATTCCAAAAGAGTTCTGATATAGTTAAAGACATGACTTATGATTTTCTAAAGAGTTCAGGTACAAGAAATGATGAGAAGTATTTTTCAACAATTATTTTACTGGAAAACTGCATGTGGTAAATTTAAAATTGCAACCACGGCCTATAAGAAGGAGTTCTGATTATTCCAAAAGAGTTCTGATATAGTTAAAGACATGACTTATGATTTTCCCAAGAGTTCTGGTACATGAAATGATGAGAAGTATTTTTCAATAATTATTATACTTAAACACTGCTGGTGGTAAATTTGAAATTGCAACCACGGTCTATAAAAAGGAGTTCTGATTATTCCAAAAGAGTTCTGATATAGTAAAGGACATGACTTATGATTTTCCCAAGAGTTCTGGTACATGAAATGATGAGAAGTATTTTTCAACAATTATTTTACTTGAAAACTGCATGTGATAAATTTGAAATTGCAACCACGGCCTATAAAAAGGAGTTCTGATTATTCCAAAAGAGTTCTGATATAGTTAAAGACATGACTTATGATTTTCCCAAGAGTTCTGGTACAAGAAATGATGAGAAGTATTTTTGAACAATTATTATACTGGAAAACTGCTGGTGGTAAATTTGAAATTGCAACCACGGTCTATAAAAAGGAGTTCTGATTATTCCAAAAGAGTTCTGATATAGTTAAAGACATGACTTATGATTTTCCAAAGAGTTCTGGGACAAGAAATGATGAGAAGTATTTTTCAACAATTATTATACTAAAACACTGCTGGTGGTAAATTTTAAATTGCAACCACGGTCTATAAAAAGGAGTTCTGATTATTCCAAAAGAGTTCTGATATAGTTAAAGACATGACTTATGATTTTCTAAAGAGTTCAGGTACAAGAAATGATGAGAAGTATTTTTCAACAATTATTATACTTAAACACTGCTGGTGGTAAATTTGAAATTGCAACCACGGTCTATAAAAAGGAGTTCTGATTATTCCAAAAGAGTTCTGATATAGTTAAAGACATGACTTATGATTTTCCACAGAGTTCTGGTACAAGAAATGATGAGAAGTATTTTTGAACAATTATTATACTGGAAAACTGCATGTGGTAAATTGAAAATTGAAACCACGGCCTATAAGAAGGAGTTCTGATTATTCCAAAAGAGTTCTGATATAGTTACTGACATGACTTATGATTTTCCCAAGAGTTCTGGTACAAGAAGTGATGAGAAGTATTTTTCAGCAATTATTATACTTGAAAACTGCATGTGATAAATTTGAAATTGCAACCACGGCCTATAAAAAGGAGTTCTGATTATTCCAAAAGAGTTCTGATATAGTTAAAGACATGACTTATGATTTTCCCAAGAGTTCTGGTACAAGAAATGATGAGAAGTATTTTTGAACAATTATTATACTGGAAAACTGCATGTGGTAAATTTGAAATTGCAACCACGGCCTATAAGAAGGAGTTCTGATTATTCCAAAAGAGTTTTGATATAGTTAAAGACATGAATTATGTTTTTCCCAAGAGTTCTGGTACATGAAATGATGAGAAGTATTTTTCAACAATTATTATACTTCAACACTGCTGGTGGTAAATTTGAAATTGCAACCACGGTCTATAAAAAGGAGTTCTGATTATTCCAAAAGAGTTCTGATATAGTTAAAGACATGACTTATGATTTTCCAAAGAGTTCTGGTACAAGAAATGATGAGAAGTATTTTTGAACAATTATTATACTGGAAAACTGCATGTGGTAAATTGAAAATTGAAACCACGGCCTATAAGAAGGAGTTCTGATTATTCCAAAAGAGTTCTGATATAGTTACTGACATGACTTATGATTTTCCCAAGAGTTCTGGTACAAGAAGTGATGAGAAGTATTTTTCAGCAATTATTATACTAAAACACTACTGGTGGTAAATTTGAAATTGCAACCACGGTCTATAAAAAGGAGTTCTGATTATTCCAAAAGAGTTCTGATATAGTTAAAGACATGACTTATGATTTTCTAAAGAGTTCAGGTACAAGAAATGATGAGAAGTATTTTTCAACAATTATTTTACTGGAAAACTGCATGTGGTAAATTTAAAATTGCAACCACGGCCTATAAGAAGGAGTTCTGATTATTCCAAAAGAGTTCTGATATAGTTAAAGACATGACTTATGATTTTCCCACGAGTTCTGGTACATGAAATGATGAGAAGTATTTTTCAACAATTATTATACTTAAACACTGCTGGTGGTAAATTTGAAATTGCAACCATGGTCTATAAAAAGGAGTTCTGATTATTCCAAAAGAGTTCTGATATAGTTAAAGACATGACTTATGACTTTCCAAAGAGTTCTGGTACAAGAAATGAAGAGAAGTATTTTTCAACAATTATTTTACTGGAAAACTGTATGTGGTAAATTTGAAATTGCAACCACGGCCTATAAGAAGGAGTTCTGATTATTCCAAAAGAGTTCTGATATAGTTAAAGACATGACTTATGATTTTCCCAAGAGTTCTGGTACATGAAATGATGAGAAGTATTTTTCAACAATTATTTTACTTGAAAACTGCATGTGATAAATTTGAAATTGCAACCACGGCCTATAAAAAGGAGTTCTGATTATTCCAAAAGAGTTCTGATATAGTTAAAGACATGACTTATGATTTTCCCAAGAGTTCTGGTACAAGAAATGATGAGAAGTATTTTTCAACAATTATTATACTTGAAAACTGCATGTGATAAATTTGAAATTGCAACCACGGCCTATAAAAAGGAGTTCTGATTATTCCAAAAGAGTTCTGATATAGTTAAAGACATGACTTATGATTTTCCAAAGATTTCTGGTACAAGAAATGATGAGAAGTATTTTTGAACAATTATTATACTTGAAAACTGCATGTGATAAATTTGAAATTGCAACCACGGCCTATAAAAAGGAGTTCTGATTATTCCAAAAGAGTTCTGATATAGTTAAAGACATGTCTTATGATTTTCCAAAGATTTCTGGTACAAGAAATGATGAGAAGTATTTTTGAACAATTATTATACTGGAAAACTGCATGTGGTAAATTTAAAATTGAAACCACGGCCTATAAGAAGGAGTTCTGATTATTCCAACCATAGAATAGGTTTGGATCCTTTCTACGTTATATACTGGTCTAAGGAGCAGATAATTATGCAGAAAATAATGAGTCGTAGTGTCGCAGGCAGTGTCGCAAAGAAATTAATATTACCTGACGGAAATCAATCTTCTCATATATTTCTTTATCAATGCATGATTGCTCAAAAAGATAAACGAGCCGTTCCGGTATTTCAAATGTTGTCTACCAAACACGACGCTTCACTCTTGACTTATTTCCTTCTAGAAATTCGTAGAGCCGGTGCTACGGTTCCTTCTGTAATAGTGACAGATTATAGTCGCGCATTGTTAGTGGCACTAGCACGTGCATTTGCAGATTGTGCCGATTTAAAACATTATTTACAATGTTGTTACAATATTTCTGTACAAAAAATAAAAACAGTGATGCCTGCTTCGTATCTAAGATTAGATGTTAGCCACATTATTAGAATGGTGAGTAATTGGGAATGTTTGCGGAATTCGCCAAAGAAAGTACGGCAATTTTATCTTAGATGCATATCACAAGCATATAAGATGCAATCTTTAAACGTGTTACAAACTTTTTTATTTTCTTTAATCGTAGTAGGTTTAAGTGAAGACATCGGATACATGGATGACCAAACTCCGGTACCAGCCGAGACATGCTTGCAATCTCTTAATAATTGCATAAAATCTGAGAATTTTCCTGAACCAAGCAATATTACTGAAGATGAATTATCATTAGGCGATTATGATTCCGAAGAAATTCCATATTCTTGGCAAAATTGGAGTAATGACATATATTATAAAGCTCATAATCTTGCGTTAAAATCGCAAAATGGTAATGTTGTCAATGCTTTTTATAATTCAGACAATGCAAAGAAAATAAAGGATTTAATAAACATTTTACCATTGTGGACCGGTCTTATGCGTCCTTATTTTAACAATGATATGGAAATTGCGACATCTTCTTCGGTAGAATCAATCTTTGCGGAATATAAAACAAGAGTTTTTAAAGGTAGTCTTCGGATGAGAGTAGACAAATTTGTCATTAGCCATCTAAATTATCTCGATGGCAAATTACGATTAGATTTTGCAGAAAATATTTCCTCTGCTACTTTGGAACAAGAAAACAAAATATCTCCGAAGCAGGAACAAATAAGCATATGCACTTCGGATTTATCTATTTCCAGTAATAACTTTAATGCAACATCCGATTGTGAAAATATTCGAGAAAATATCCATGATTTATATATAAAAGTAGCTCAGATGGAAATAATCAAAATCCACAGGATGCTGTAAAGGCAGTTATATATGATGTATCAGATTCTTCTTCTAATGATGCTATAGATTCGCTAAACTATGAGGAAAACTGGATGGGGTTGACCAATAAAGGTTCTAAATCATGTGGCACTCCTAAAAAAAAACTTATTTAGACAAATGTCCCGAATGGGATAGTGTCAAATCGAATGTTTCAGTTTTCATCCCTATAATCAAAAACGGCAATTTATGTGAATCCGTTAAATTACAAGGAAAAACTATTATGGTTCACAATACGTGCGCTTTCGATTCTCTTTTACACATAACAGCGCATATGATAGGAATGAGCACCGAATATAAAAGTATCGCACAAAGTACCGATGATCATTTTTTACGATTGGCAGAAAGAATAATATCTCGCGGTAAAATATCACGGAACGATTATATGGAAAGAGCTTCTTTTCTAAATAGTACATCACTATTCGAGTCCACGAGGTATACTAGGACATTCACCACATTAGATGCAATGTGTAACGCTGCTCACTTAGCAGAACATACATTTCTTTCTTTGCCTAGTCTAAAAAGAGTCCAAACCTGCAAAATGTGTGACTATTCAAAAAATATTAAATTTATATTATTAAGTATAAATGTAATTTTGGATAAAGGATTGGAATATGTATAAAACGCTATAGACGAAACAATTTCCAAGCACATATGTGTCAAATGTAAAAACACATGTGATATAACAGAAACATACGGGCCACAAATAATAATAGATACAAGTATTCTGACGGATAATAATTACATTAATAATTCCGGATTTACAAAGAAAACCTACAATTTAAATAGTGTTGCAAAACATATTACCCTTAATAATAATAAATATATACTTCGAGGCGTAATAAATTATATTTATAGTATACGCCATTACACGTCATTATTATTTACAAACATAGCCTGGTACGAGTATGACGATTTAAAGCCAAAAAGAAGAGAAATATCACCTTTAAAATTTCAAATCACACCACACGTTTTAATATATTCTCAAATAAAATAAGTAATAAAACTTACCACACTATATACAATACTATATATATGTACATATATATATATACACACATATATATATGTATAAATAATTACAATACGTTATTATTGTATTATATAATAGTTTAAATTTCATTAATTATTTTAAGTTATTCTCATTACAAATGATTATTTAAATTTCAACTCACCATACTATAATATAATTTCTATTATTATACTACAATGTATATATATATAAATATATATATATATATATATATATATATATATATATATATATATATATATATATATATATATATATATATATATAAATAAAAAAAAAAAAAAGTCCCGTAACAGGCCACAAGGGCCCAGAGGGGCAGATACTGTAGAGGTATCTGATTCATGACCATACGGTACTTTATATTTCGTAATTATTTTAATTATTAACAAACTTCCTTAAAGTTATTTAAAAAAAAAGAAAAAAGAAAAAAAAAAAAAAAAGAAAAAAAAAAGGGACTATATTCTCGTCACGTCCACGCCGTTAGTTCCGGGTAACGCTAAGAATGAGAAAAAATATATTTATTAAATCTTCATCAACCTAAGTTGTTCATTATTAACACTATATAAGGGAAGTTGTACATTTTAGAAAAACATTTATTTTATAAGTTAAAAAAAATTACATTATTTAAAAGTTATTTAGAGTCTAAAAGATATTTAGACATACTTATTATAAGATATTCTAACATTAGGTATATGCACAGAAATATAAATTTTAGAAGTAAAATAATTGTTTAAAAATACTTCTAATTCTTTTACCGATCAGAACTCTTCAGGAAATCATTTTCCATGTCTTTTACTATATCAGAACACTTTTACAATAATCAGAACTCCTTCTTATAGACCGTGGTTGCAATTTCAAATTTATCACATGCGGTTTTCAAGTATAATAATAGTTGAAAAATACTTCTCATCATTTCTTGTACCAGAACTCTTTGGAAAATCATAAGTCATGTCTTTAACTATATCAGAACTCTTTTGGAATAATCAGAACTCCTTCTTATAGGCTGTGGTTGCAATTTTAAATTTACCACCAGCAGTATTTAAGTATAATAATTGTTGAAAAATACTTCTCATCATTTCATGTACCAGAACTCTTTGGAAAATCATAAGTCATGTCTTTAACTATATCATAACTCTTTTGGAATAATCAGAACTCCTTTTTATAGACCGAGGTTGCAATTTCAAATTTACCACCAGCAGTGTTTAAGTATAATAATTGTTGAAAAATACTTCTCATCATTTCATGTACCAGAACTCTTGGAAAAATCATAAGTCATGTCTTTAATTATATCAGAACTCTTTTGGAATAATCAGAACTCCTTTTTATAGACCGTGGTTGCAATTTCAAATTTACCACATGCAGATTTCAAGTATAATAATTGTTGAAAAATACTTCTCATCATTTCATGTACCAGAACTCTTGGAAAATCATAAGTCATATCTTTAACTATATAAGAACTCTTTTGGAATAATCAGAACTCCTTCTTATAGGCCGTGGTTGCAATTTTAAATTTACCACATGCAGTTTTCCAGTATAATAATTGTTGAAAAATACTTCTCATCATTTCATGTACCAGAACTCTTGGGAAAATCATAAGTCATATCTTTAACTATATCAGAACTCTTTTGGAATAATCAGAACTCCTTCTTATAGGCCGTGGTTGCAATTTTAAATTTACCACATGCAGTTTTCCAGTATAATAATTGTTCAAAAATACTTCTCATCATTTCTTGTACCAGAACTCTTTGGAAAATCATAAGTCATGTCTTTAACTATATCAGAACTCTTTTGGAATAATCAGAACTCCTTTTTATAGGCCGTGGTTGCAATTTCAAATTTATCACATGCAGTTTTCAAGTATAATAATTGCTGAAAAATACTTCTCATCATTTCTTGTACCAGAACTCTTTGGAAAATCATAAGTTATCTCTTTAACTATATCTGAACTCTTTTGGAATAATCAGAACTCCTTCTTATAGACCGTGGTTGCAATTTCAAATTTACCACATGCAGATTTCAAGTATAATAATTGTTGAAAAATACTTTTCATCATTTCTTGTACCAGATCTCTTGGGAAAATCATAAGTCATGTCTTTAACTATATCAGAACTCTTTTGGAATAATCAGAACTCCTTTTTATCGGCCGTGGTTGCAATTTTAAATTTACCACATGCAGTTTTCAAGTATAATAATTGTTGAAAAATACTTCTCATCATTTCTTGTACCAGAACTCTTTGGAAAATCATAATTCATGTCTTTAACTATATCAGAACTCTTTTGGAATAATCAGAACTCCTTTTTATAGACCATGGTTGCAATTTCAAATTTATCACATGCAGTTTTCAAGTAAAATAATTGTTGAAAAATACTTCTCATCATTTCTTGTACCAGAACTCTTTGGAAAATCATAAGTCATGTCTTTAACTATATCAGAACTCTTTTGGAATAATCAGAACTCCTTTTTATAGACCGAGGTTGCAATTTCAAATTTACCACCAGCAGTGTTTAAGTATAATAATTGTTGAAAAATACTTCTCATCATTTCATGTACCAGAACTCTTGGGAAAATCATAAGTCATGTCTTTAATTATATCAGAACTCTTTTGGAATAATCAGAACTCCTTTTTATAGACCGTGGTTGCAATTTCAAATTTACCACCAGCAGTGATTATGTATAATAATTGTTGAAAAATACTTCTCATCATTTCATGTACCAGAACTCTTGGGAAAATCATAAGTCATATCTTTAACTATATCAGAACTCTTTTGGAATAATCAGAACTCCTTCTTATAGGCCGTGGTTGCAATTTTAAATTTACCACATGCAGTTTTCCAGTATAATAATTGTTCAAAAATACTTCTCATCATTTCTTGTACCAGAACTCTTTGGAAAATCATAATTCATGTCTTTAACTATATCAGAACTCTTTTGGAATAATCAGAACTCCTTTTTTTAGGCCGTGGTTGCAATTTCAAATTTATCACATGCAGTTTTCAAGTATAATAATTGTTGAAAAGTACTTCTCATCATTTCTTGTACCAGAACTCTTGGGAAAATCATAAGTCATGTCTTTAACTATATCAGAACTCATTTGGAATAATCAGAACTCCTTTTTATAGACCGTGGTTTCAATTTTAAATTTACCACATGCAGTTTTCCAGTATAATAATTGTTCAAAAATACTTCTCATCATTTCCTGTACCAGAACTCTTTGGAAAATCATAAGTCATGTCTTTAACTATATCAGAACTCTTTTGGAATAATCAGAACTAATTTTTATAGACCGTGGTTGCAATTTCAAATTTACCACCAGCAGTGTTTATGTATAATAATTGTTGAAAAATACTTCTCATCATTTCATGTACCAGAACTCTTGGGAAAATCATAAGTCATGTCTTTAACTATATCAGAACTCTTTTGGAATAATCAGAACTCCTTTTTATAGGCCGTGGTTTCAATTTTAAATTTACCACATGCAGTTTTCCAGTATAATAATTGTTTAAAAATACTTCTCATCATTTCTTGTACCAGAACTCTTTGGAAAATCATAATTCATGTCTTTAACTATATCAGAACTCTTTTGGAATAATCAGAACTCCTTTTTATAGGCCGTGGTTGCAATTTCAAATTTATCACATGCAGTTTTCAAGTATAATAATTGTTGAAAAGTACTTCTCATCATTTCTTGTACCAGAACTCTTGGGAAAATCATAAGTCATGTCTTTAACTATATCAGAACTCTTTTGGAATAATCAGAACTGTCAAATTTCGAGCGGCGTTGAATTTTTTATTTTTACAAATATGAACGTATTTTACAAGTATAATAATTTTTTTTAAATACTTCCGATTAATCCTTGTATCAGAGCTGGTCGGAAAATCATTGTACATGACTTTAACTTTATTAGAACTCGTTTAGAATAATCAAAACAACTAGTTATTGATTGGCTTTAGATATCAAACCGTGTGTATATCGGGATAATTTCTGTAAATGTTTTTCTTTTTTAATCGTTTTTTTTTTCTTCTAAAATGTAGAACTATCCTCAGAACTCTTACAAATCTATGATTTTTTGAATTCTGACGATTGTTGATACGGAAATTGTCGAAAAACAAAATGATTTGCTGTGTGAACTTGGCAAATCATTTGTTATGCCATTTTTTTTGCTTTAAAGGCCGGAACTATTAATTTAACTTATCAAGAACTCTAGAACTATTCAAAATAAAGCCAGAACTCTCAAAAAATGTTGAGTTTCCACGAAATGAGACGCCAGCTTCACACACACGGACACCATATATATATATATATGACTATTACCTTGCTGTCGCACGTATTCCCTCGCAGCAATATTTCACTCTTTAAAGCTCGACAACCGGAATTCAGGACTGATTTTTCGCAGACAACCCTATACCACCGTGTTCGTAATGAAATGATCTTTATTTTAACCTAACTTTAATTCATTAATCAGACCGATGCAAGGTACTCATTTCGAGTTACCTGTTTACACCCGACAACCCATGGTTGTGACTGGAAAAAAATATTCTATAGGCTTCATACTTTCGATTGGCATGGAATTTGTCTATTAATCAACCTGATGCAATTTTGAAAAAAAAAAAAAAATTAAATTGTAAATTAATCATGTTCTGGACTGAATTTTTTTAGGCAACCCATTTGCAGTATCTTTATTAACATAATTAATTTGATATAAAATAATTTCCATCCATTAATCAGCTCGATGAAGGTCGGGGTGAATCGGGATCTTAGACCATAATTATTGACCTCTTGGCAAAGAGAAATTACTTCGGATTTCATTGATTTATATGCAATAATTGATTATCCAACACATTTATATTTTTTTAATATTAACAATATAGATTATTAATATTATTACATTGTGTATTTCTAAATACGTAATTATTTTTACTAGAAACCTAATAGTTTTCTGTCTTCAAAACTCTATCCATAGGAGTATCATATAACAATAAATAAAAAAAAAAGAAAAAAAAAAAAAAAAAAGGAGAGCTTTAGGAACGCGACAGTTTTAAAGTATATTTATTGGTCTGGCACCGTGCTACGCCAATAAATTCATCACAAGATATATACCATGTTTTTTAAGGAAATCCATCAGAATAAAACGCTGCATACAAAGAAGAAAATAAAATATGACTCAATTGAGAATTTTGTTTGCCATATTTTGTAGAGGTTCGGGATTTTATTTGCTTTACCAATCAAACAGGAGTAATTAGATTGCCATTATGTGCTGATAAAATATTTGATGGGAATTTCAGTTTGAGCTTTGAGGCGAACGAGATTGAAAAATCAACAAAAATTCTGTAATTGGTTAATTCCACATACGTTTACGGAGAAACAATATTTGGCCATTTAATTACGGTCTACTCTAAAATGAATTTTCTTTTTTATATTTCTTTGGCTCATATTTTTTACAGCAAGTTCGTTTGGTCACAGTCTTACATATATAATCAGAACTATACTAATACTTTTTATTCCCTAGAATGAAGATTAAGAAGGGATTAAAATTCGAAGTGATTAGATTTTTCTCTGTTCATTACCTTCAAATGTTGTATAATGTAATGTACGTAGCAGAGAAGTGTCGTAAAAACTAAGGATACACATAGAATATTTTTGTTCTTGCTTCCTTCTTGTTTTTTTTATTGCACATCAACTGCAGTAATTATTATTTTTATTTTTTTCCACCACGAAGCGATTCAAATATTACAGAGTATTTTAATAGGAAAAGTGTTCATAACAAGAATTTAAAATGTTATGGTGTACCTTTTTAGTAAATGTATTTGTATGAAGTAAATTCATGCGCTGTAAGTAAACTAGAATTTTGACAGTACGTTTCAGTAGAATATGGCTGTATAAGCAAGCCTTAATGGTAAAGATATGTACTCTTTCGCTTTCGATAAAAGTAAATATTTAGTAAAAGGGAATTTATAAGATTAATAATATTACTTAGTCTGTGAAATATGTTTTCTTATTTTTTGGAGTATGTGTATATTTTGTCCTTATAGTGAAATCTGAGAGTTGTTCTGTCATGTTAACCTGTCATTCACAGTTTTCCCACAATAGACGTTCAGTGAAGATGTGTTTTATTGTCAATGGACTGTTGTATAATTCCCTTGTCAATCTGTCATGTCTCGTCATGAGATCTAAGTGCGCCAGCCGTCAATGACCAATTCTAAAGCCCGTGATGACTATCAACAGGCTATTTATTGATTGTAATAATCTCTGAAGACCCGTGGTCAAGTAGAGAAACTATTTTTTATTTTTATTTTTTTTAATTTATTTATTTTATGACTATCCGTAACTATAACGACTTGCTCAGAACAATCATTACATATACAGGGTGTCCCAAATAAGACGGCTCAATCTAATTTTGCGGCCAAACTGTTGGCCTGAGAAAAAAATGTCAGAGGCAAAAGTTGTAGGGCTTGACCTAAGCTTTCTAAATATGTGAATTATTTAACACATTGACGGCGCATGTGCGCTCGGCGTTAGATGAAGTGTTGAGGTTTGCAGATGACCCCTATTATTATGCACATTATTTTAAAGGGAATTAGAAAACAAACCCTTTGCTGCAAACCGCACTTCGATATCTTTAAAATCAAATATGTTTCGTGCGATTCAAATTTCATTGTTTTAAATTAAAACGATTTTTTGGAAGCACTTACAGAGGTCGAGAGCTTAGATCAAGCCCTACAACTTTTGCCTATGACATTTTTTTCTCAGACCAACCGTTTTGCCGCAAAATTAGTTTGAGCCGTCTTATTTGGGACACCCTGTATACGTACAAAGAGAACCTATTATACCGAGTATAAACCCCCGGGATGCCCACTTGTTATTAACTCCATTTAATATTATTGTAACATTCGGATGCAATTTATTGACGACTAGAAGACTAATATCTTCAAAATAATTATATTTCAGAATCCTTCAAATTCTTTTCGTGAATATAAATTCCTTTTTTTCAGCTGAGTAATATGATTTACATAAATTTGTTTAAGATAATCAACATCTATTTTTCAGAACCTTTTCACTATTTGAGTTCTCCCTTCTATGCTGAATACGTCTTCTCTTTTTATGGAGATCTTAATATAATCGTAATATAACATTTATGTGCTTAACGTTTCTCAGAAGAAGGCTACAAAAGGTACTCTCTTAATTTATTATTTCATATATGGACTTATACAGGATATAATAAATCAAGAGAGTACCAGGAAAACGTTAAATCCAGGAAATGTACGTATACAAATAGATAAGGTTATTTTTACAAGACTCCGAACAGGCCACACTAGACTCACTCACGGCTACCTAATGTCACAAGACCGACATGACCCCCCCCTTCTGTTGTGTAACCTAAATGTTGGCATTGTCTTGTACTTCTAACAATTAAACATATTTTAATTGATTGCCCCAAATATTTCGAGAAAAGAAGCAAATTTAAATTAAATCTTCCGCTTAGCCAGATTTTAGGAGGCAATAATATTAATGATGTGGTGAAGTTTCTAAATGATATAAATCTCCTGGACAAAATTTGAAGAGCGTTATTAAAATGCTATCATAATAATATTTCTATTTACAACTCATAATTATCATCATACCACCACCAAATAAATTACATTAAAATCCTCACCTCAAAAATTTTCAAATCTCTAAATCACCAATAAGACCCAAGTAGTTCAGGGTCATTCTGTCCCTTCTGGGGCAACAATGACCCAGAGTAGTTGAATTTGCTCATATAAAGAAAAAAAAGGCTACAAATTGGTATTAGTAATAGGAGGCAACGCAATTTTGGTTGGAAAAAGAATGCTTCTTCGTTGTTGAACATGGGAAAAAGTTGTAATTTACCTTGAGGTTCTCTTGACATTTTTAATAATGTGAGATCCCGGTAGTTCCCTATTATCAGGCTTTTTCATTTTTATTTACCTCAACAAAGGGAAAAATACTGTCCTTTTTTTTTTTTTTTTTTTTTTTTTTTTTTTTTTTTTCTCTTTTACGGCGCATCGACATCTAGGCCATCCTGCCATGCTAATATTACTTTGCAGATCACGATTCTTCTTCAAGTAAATAAATAAGAAATTAATAGCCTAGGATCAGTAAAAGAACTAGACAACAAAATAGACTTGAATAAACATTATATTTTTGTCTTTAAAAATATTACACTCGTTTGGCTACCTGGACACGAAGACATTCCTATGAGTACAGCTGTTGACTTACAGGCGAAACTGGCTGCAATCCGACCCATACCTGACGTAAACACCTTGACAACTTCCGACTTGAACAAAACATTACGTACTAACACATTGTGCGAATGGGAACAAAATTGGTTGAGAAGTAATTCCAAACTAAGGGAAATTAAGAAAACGACCAAAGCCTGGGTAAAAGAACAATTTTCTCGTCAAGACGAAGTTATTTTATCCAGGCTTCGGATAGGACACACCCTACTTACCCATTCGTACTTACTAGACAGAAAAGAAATACCCACTTGTCGAATTTGCAACACACCTCTAACCGTCAAACATATACTGACTGTAGACAACGAAGCAACCTAACCATTCCTTACGACTTACTGACGGAAGGTAGCCCATACACACAAATAGTACTAACACATTTAAAGCATGAAAACGTCTATTCAAAAATATAACTTACGTTTAAGGCAAATATTTTTATTTCCTTTTTGTTTTTATTCTATGTAATGATTTTGATTAATAATTTTTGTTAGTTTACATATTTTTAGGACAACGAGCGTTTTTTTTTTTTTTTTTTTGTTTTTTTTAGGACAACTGACAATTCGTAGATTTGACCAAAACTATCTGCCTTTGATTCTGTCGTTTTAATGTGCTCGTCGCCTCCGTTGCGATACTCACAATAAATAAATAAACATAAAGTAGTATAAAATAAAACGAAGGTATATTTCTAATAATAATCCTTAGTAACTATACTCTGACTGTAATATTCCTGGAAATAGAATAAGTCAGACGACAATTTTTAGCATTTTAGAAAGTTTAATTCCGCTCATATTGTGGGTTATGTCTGCTACTACCATATTTTATTTTATCTATTTTTTCTTTTGTTACGTCCTTTTGGTGGTAGCATGGGGGCTCCTATGTGATAACAGATAAATTTGGCGTTAAGATGCCTTTGGCGTTTAGTGTAATTTTTACTCCAAGTGTTTTACAGAACGTTGCAAGTCTCACATTGAATCGATAATTAGAAACGGTATGACTAATTAGCTGATAATGCCAACATTAACACTAGATTTACCAGACCAGTAATTTTGACTGGTCGTGCAATTTCAACCCAAAATTCCTACTACATATAACCTTTGTTTTGCTAAATTATGTTATGACTTTTGTAGCTATAAATAGAGCCTAATTTAATGAACTTAATGTTAATTTATATTTATTAGTAACAAATATATTTTTTGTTATTGATATTTATACTCGTATCAGGTCTGGTAAATCTAGTGTTAATCTTACCCTTAATAAAAATGTAATTAACTAATATTAAACTGTCCTGAATCTTTTAAAACAGTGCTGAGCCTAAAATGAAATCTTCCTCTTTATTAGTGTATTTTATAAAAACGGGAATAAATACATTGTGACCCTCATCTACATAATCAGTTTAATTGGCACACATAAACAACATTTCATAAACAAACACATGCATCCATTTAGTTTTCATTTCATTTATCTGTTAAAGTTTTTTTTATTTATTCTCTCAGGTTCTGTCGATTGAATCTATATTTCTTTGTCAATACTCATTAGTGATGATGATTCTACTCACAGGTGCTGTCACCTGTGTCTGATCACAAATGATAAGAGTAAGGATAGTTCTGCGTGATAAGCGAAACGAATGATCCATCAATCCAAAGTTGATGTCACACTGGAGTTAGAGAAATCAATGATACTGCTTTAGTCAACAAAGGGAATGTCGTAACAAGGAATAGTATTTCTTGTAATTAATATGATCTTCAACTACATTTGAGATATGTTAATTAATATCCAGAGAATGAAGTGTCTGCTACATAGGCGAGTACAATGTTGTTACCTATAAAGGTACCTATAGAATTTGTAAATCTTGTAAAGTGGAAATTTTAATAAAGATAATCATTAGAACATAATGGCATGTACAATATTTAGGTGCAATTATATTTAGATGCCCAATTTCCGTGTTGGGGGTTATAAGTCAATTTAAAAGAACATGTAGTATTATCTATCTTCCTGGTATTATTTACAGTTTTAGCATGTTATGGATGATTACGTGAGCATACATAAAATTACGAAATTCTCATTCAGAGTAAATACGTTGTACTGTCTCCATACTTTGTGTGAATTGCTCCATAATGCTACCGTAACTGTTGCGGTCTGGGTATCAATCAACGTTAGATGAACTCGTTCATTAGGTTTTAATGAGACCCAGATTAGAAATCAAAGTCCAATCCTACCCATTCCGGTTCACTTTTAATGAAAATTGGACTGTGCAAGTCCCATTTAATGTTATCCCAGATGATTTATAACTTATAGAATAGAAACTCCAAATTATATTAGTTGAATAAATGTTACATTTTTTACTTAAATAGGACTATGAAATTTAGATGTTGGCTTTATATTGTTAGGAAACTGATTAGGCTTTTGAATGTTGATCCTCAAAGTTACATATAACTGTAGGAAAGTTTGACTTGTAGACTTCCGCAGTCCAAGTCATAACAAACTTTAGAATCTTCGGATATTGACCGACCTCACGTTGCTAGGTTTCACAGACTTAAATCTGAGAATCGCATGACTAGCGAAAGTTCTTTATTAACACGGCGACACCGTCAATACCCGAAGACTAAACGTTTTGTGTGAAAATGTCCCCAAGTAGTTTTTCAGTACAAAATATACAACTTTTTTTCAAAGTTAAGCGGTTTATTTCGATTTGCCGCATTAAAAAAAATCAAAAGAAGTATTATGATTCCGCAAAACCAACTGCGCTAGAATCCCAGTATACTGCTACGATTACTATTATTCTGCAATGGTCCTTATTCAGCCTAGACTTGTTCCTCAAATCCTCTTTTGCACTCCGTCAGTTTGTGTTTAACTTTTAGCTATTTTACACTTCCTAAACGTAGTTTTTTTTTTAGGTTTTAGATTCTCAAACGGCATAACTCTAGATAGAGTCAAATTAATTTACTGACAAGTTGTTTATTAAGTACGAAAGGATAATAATCTGTAATTATACCTGACTTTTTTTATATCCTAATATAACCTAATTCTAATCTGAATGCACTTATTGGATCAAGGTGTACGCGCTATGAATAACCCTGGCTTATATAAATCGTGCTGAACGCCTAGGAATCCTTTAGCTTATATGAGAGGAAAGGAGAATCTGAAAAATCGACTTTTTTTGAGTCAGAAAGATGTAGGTAACGCGACATGTACGACGCCTTGTTTCTCTGGTTCGCCTTCAGTTCTCTCGCAGTTTAAAGTTAATGTTAAAGCACCACCATATTGCGAGGAAAAGCATAGACTCCTGTCCCATGCTTTTCCTCACAATATATGAAAATTCCAAGCAGTTTGCTCCCATAAATCAATCGTAAAAATTATAATTAAAACATTGAATTTCAGTTGCCTACTTTTTCAGGATTATGAGTCAGTATTGCATTGAGTAAACATTTTACATTGCATTGAATAGCCTTTGCTATCCTGAAGCACTTCTACAACTTCGAGATTGATTTCCCAACATCCGGATTTCGCGATTCGCCCTTTCCCTTCCAAGGTCCTCATATGTGAATAGTGAGAAGAATGTGAGAAGGAGGGGCTGGGGGTATGCATGCTCACTCATAATGTTGTGAGCTTGCAGAACATTACCAAGCCCGATATGGATTCAGTGGAGCTGGTATAAGGCTAGAGGGTAAGGTGGTGTAATTTTTTGATTAAATATTTATTCTTGAGCACCCGCTACAAAGGCGAATCGCCCACTATAACCAGATGTACCTAGAGCTGAGATGTACCAAAGAGATGGTGCCTGTGACTGTAATAGCAGCTCTTACGAAATCACAGATCCGTTCAAGATCTGCTACTGGCAGTGAGAGAAGATGTGCCAGGAGTTTCAGAGTTGTAAATCTGTCGCTGTTGCTGTTTGTAAGCCTAAATCACAGAGGTTCACTCTCACAGCAGTTAACGGAGTTTTAGTTCCGGCTACGCCATAAACTAACTGGATATAGCAAATCTCACCCATTTCTCATTCAGTCTACGTCTCTCAACCCATAACTTCCAAGTGGATTAATACTCTTATACTATTTATCACTTGCCTTCCTGTTCATTTATCGAGTGATTCCTTCCTTCCTATTTGTAGGAAAACTTCCTTATGACGTAATATGGTAGTGTAGACGAGAATTAACGACGTTTCATAACGTATATGGTCGTCCAATTTGTGTGTATAAGTATTCGATTTCTATTGTCAACAAAAAAGTTTCTAAAATGAAAGGGACCAGACCCCTCCGTCCACTAGAACATTGTTTTTTTCCTGGGAAATTAGCGCGGGAAAAAACCCTTAGAACTTATATGATTTCCGTTTTCTTGAAAAGTGAAAAGTTAAAGAAGTATTGTATAAATCTGAAGGAACTCTAAAAAATGTGTACTGAAAAATCTGAGTCATCAGGAACTAGTTGTTGAAATTATTATTGCTATTATTATTATTTGTTATCCTGTGAGTAACGTTCGAGTCTGTGACTGAATTAGTATAAATGAGTTATTACGGTTTATTTGAGTTTTGATTGTGATTGCTTGAAAGTTTATGACTACGTATTGCTGTAATCCTCGGCTTACATTTATGTTTGAAGTATGTTGATTTTAGTTTTTTTATAATCTCATAAATCTTATGCTGTTTTAACACTGCTGCAATTAACCCAACCCATTATGTAATTATGGCTCACCGATTAGAGTGACGGAGGCTGGTTAGAATCCTCTTTCAGCGGTTAGTTTTTGAATGAGCTAGATAAAATTTTGTATTTTGTTTGTTTGTGTGTGTGTGTGTGTGTGTGTGTGTGTGTGTGTGTGTGTGTGTGTGTGTGTGTGTGTGTGCGTGTGTGCGTGTGTGTGTTGTCAACACGTCGAGCGATCATTAAACACATGGTTAAAGAGCTATTTAAACTGCTGTATTTATTACTGTGCTGGAGTTTTTAATTTTAAGATTATGAAGTGGTTGTTTAATAATGAAGTGTTTGATAAAAAATACCCTTGTTAAATAACTTATAAGCGAATCTACAATTGGCTGCTATCCAACCTAATATAAATCAGGCTGGTTATTCATTAACTGTTGGAGATAGTTTTAAAGAGTTTCCGAATGCTGAAATGAAATGGAAGCATACTTGTACTGTTTGCAGACGGAAATGAGACATTACGCGGGGATCTTGTTTTGACAAGTAATCTTCTTCTTTTCAATTAAAGAGCCTTTGAGAGAGGAAAAAAATAACTTAGGCCAACTTGATTCCTCAAAGGAACGTTAGTGAAATACTTTTAGAAGTGGCTTTTTTTACTCGACCTAATGTAAGCACACTCCAAAGGCCACAAGCCTACAAGTTGTAGCGAATTGACTATGTATTTATATTTTATTTAAATTTTAACGTCCATTATTATTAACTACGAATTTTGGGACGGGTTATCTACAGGTACCACCCTTTTATAGCCAGGATAGGGCTGATGCCTTTTCTTTTTTCGATAGAAAAGCCACCATCCCTAGTGGGAATCGAACCCACGACCTTTGGCACGGAGTGATAAGTGCTCACGCCTTAACGCTCACAGCTAAATAGACTTTTAATGTAATCAACACTTTTCTTCGCGTTCGATCTCATTTAAGCCCAACAAAATAATTTGAGTTACTGTAGTATTTGGAACATTCCACCGATGATAATAATTCATGTGCACCTTCTATTCCGTTAAATTAATAGCTTACAACATTTCTAGGAGACAAGTGCAAAATTAATTAATTTATACATATTATAAATATATACACCACATATATATACCAAATCAAAATATCGAATATGCAAATCGGAGCAAACTAGAGAACGAACCTATTCCATCCATTGAAGAAGTAATCTTTTGAAAAATGTTATTATTCGATACTTTATTAGGCATTAATGGCTATTCTAAAGGGGTTAGGGTTGTGAAAATTTTCGACAAGCCGTATCGTTCACAATCCAAGAGCAAGGTCTCGAATCTGAAAAACAAAATTTTGCATATTCGATAGTTTCGCATGGTAGACACGATATATCTTCTATATTTGTTTGCTCCTTATACAAATCCACACCGTTCGTCCGATTTTGACCAAACTTGGAACACTGGTACATCTTGATCCGGGGAGTAGCGTAGGCTAAGTCAAAACGTCTACCAGCTATGTGTCTGTTTATTTGTTCCTTAAACAAATCCTCAACGTTTGGCCGATTTTGACCAAACTTGGTACACAGGTAGCTCTTGATCCGAGGAGAGTGCTAGGCTAAGTCAAAAACGTCTACCAGCTATCTATCTGTATGCTTGTTCATCATACATGTAGGTCTTGCAGGTAGGTCTTGATACGATGAGTGTCATAGGCTTGGTCAACATCGTCTTGGACTTGCAGTTCGGAGGTCATTGAGTGTGAACCCGAACAGTTATAGATTTGCGTTATTAGATGTTAATATTACTTATGAGGTTTCTAATTTATTTTTGCTTTTAGAACGTAGGTGTAGCCGGGTAGCAGCTAGTACATAGTATAAATATATAGAAAGTTATTTTAAGCAGTAATTATATCAGGTCATCCCACAAGTAATATCGGTTTATATTGGAGGACTGTAGAATGTGTCGCTTCAAGTTTTTCTGCTAGCTCTTCGACTGTTAAAACAGTATTTTCTTCTACAGTGCAGGAGATCATTGTCAAGGTCTGTTGGTCGACCTGTACGAGGCTCGTCTTCAATTTTAGGATTTCCCGCTCGAAATCGTTCAAAACATCGCTGCACTCGTGGCTCACTAATGACGTTTTTGTCATATATTACTACTTTTTCTCAATAAGTTAAAGCTGCCTCTTCACATTTATCGAATTTTCAAAGCATAACATGTCGCAAATGGTGTCTTGGGGAGATCCATTTGAAATGACATTTCAGCACAGAATAAATAAGTTTCACCAACCAATAGTCGGAGAGCTGGTAACGCACTTTTCATGAAGTGTTTTATTCACTCTGAAATTATGCTATAATGTACCTCTTAGGTAGATAAGAAGGTAAATATGTGTTTCCTGGACATACCTTGGTGCACCAGGTACTGCGCATAGGGGAAAGGTGCAAAACAATATTGCCCAAAAGTGGAGTTTTACTCAGAAGCCAACTATTATTAATTAATTAACTTACCCAATTAATTAATCTATTTTAATTATAATTTTTTTTCATCATAATTTCATAAAACATACGAAAAGGACAACATTAAATTTATATGGTCTTGGTAATAAAAGCAAGAACTTTTCTGTTTAAGCACGTTTCCCCCCCCCCCCCCCCCCCATTATATATATATATATATATAATAAGTCCCCTAATAGGCCATGAGGGGCAGATACTGTAGAGGTATCTGATTCTTACCTACAAACTAGGGGGAGATAGTGTGGCCCGTGCTATGCACAGTATGGCTGATTTTCCCTTTGGCGGGTGCCTATTAAATTAATTAAAAGTCGACTGAGCCAGGCAAATTCGTAGTGGGCGGGCGAGTTTTGAACTCAGGTCTTCCAGATCATTACTCGAGTGCTCTACCACTAGGCTGAAAAATATTTTGGTTTTCATTATCTTTGCACTGGAAGGAAAGCCTGCTCAACGTAGATCGTAGCAACCTATCTATCGATAGGTACCTATAGATCGTAGCGATCTAGAATTGCCAAAGAAAAATGTTGCAAAGAATTAATGAATCTTTCTCATTGTTATTGAGATGTGGTCATGTTGGCCTTCGTTTAAATTCTAGGTTCTGTGCTTCATTTGTGACAAACACAACAACTCAGATTCTCCGTGGAACCCTAAAACCAAGATTTTCTTAGACAAACCTTAAGATTTTCTGATATACTAAAACATATGTTTCCAAGTTGTCCTATAACTCAAGTTTTAGTGCAGCTTTAAAGCACAGGCTTCCTTAAAACCTTCCCTAAAAGTCAAGCTTTTGAAACTCGCAAATTTAAAACTACATGTTGGAATCATCGGGTTGTTTCCAAAATTTGTGGAGAAATTAGAAAAAAAATAATATTGGAAATTAAATATACTTAATTGTGGCGGAAAGTATATAATAACATGCACACAATTAATTAATTTTGACATATTTCATGTCTTTCTTGCTCTACATGTTTTACGACATTCTGGCAGGACCTTACAACTAAAAAAATGTTTTCATCATGTGTCTAGAAATAGTTATATTCAGGAGACACCATTCAAAAATTCTTACAAACAGCCCATGGGGCTAAACCTTACACCGTCCCAGCTGATTCAATACTAAAGGTCCTTTATTTAAATTAGTAAGATTTAAAATAAAATATGTATACAAATCTCTACCTTTCTGGACAACCCAATATCTTGGAGGTACCCTTGCGTACTTCTGGATTCTTAAAAAAAATAGATGAATATGGTAACATGTACTACAAATGAAAATAAATCACAAAAAATTAAAATATTTTTGAATAGTTTTTAATGGAATTTACGCATTTATCAATTGTTTATCTTATAATATGACGCCATCCATGGGGTTAGAATGAAATATAAGTTACAGTATTTCACTTTCCCATAATTATTAACTCTGATTACTTTATTTTAATATTAACGCGACTTTTTAATGAAACAGTATCTTGAGATGAGTTTTTATAAATTTACATAACTCTTTTGTGACTCCTGGCCGTACTGTCCTCCAGAATCAGGAATTTTCAGGGAAATAAAAACGAAGCAATTTTCATTATAATAATTGTAAATTCCATGGCTTGGGTAATTTAAGTACCTTTGTTAATAATAAATACTAAATCGATTTTTTAAATATTCTGGAGATAAAATTTTATATCAGTATTTTTACTAATAAATTTGTTTTTTAGCTTTGATCTACCGAACGCTCAGACTTTTTGTTTTCTTATTAAAACTATTTTATTACATTTTTCTCAAATTCCTCCCACGTCTCGGTCTCCTTTGATGAACATATTGAGTATAATTAAACAAATCAAAACAAGAAAAAATGAAATGCTTTAATAGTCAACGAAGAAGAATTCTAATAAATATTGTACGATCAAGTGTGCAAAAATAAATTAAATATACTATGAAGGAAAATAAGAAAAATTAATTTTGAATATTGGATCTACATTCAGCCACACCGAATAGAACATTTTTGTAATAATAGGATATTAAATAGATTCTTGAATTTCAATGGTTTATTATTGACATTTTCTTTTTCCGTGGGTTTATTAGCGAATTTGTGGCTCTAACGGCTACTGAAGTCGGTGTGCTATAAAAAGAACTGAAAAATGATTTTCCTTTTTGTTTTCTTGGTTTGCAGTTTTATTGTATATGGTGAATATTCATTTACCTATTATGGATGTATGTAGCATAAGTAAATACATTCGTTAGAAGAAAGTACTTCCTAAAACATGAATATATATTTATCATAACATTTTTCCAGCAATAAATAGATCTTAAGTTCAGATTCCCAAACATATGAAATGTATCATGTCCCTAATGACTATAAATACTTAACAATAAACACTTAAAATGGTTAATATTCTACTTTGATGACATGTTAAATGTGTTCTCCAGTGCCGTTAAAAGAAACAGAAATAAATAAATTACGTTCTCATGTAGACAGTATTAACTCATAGATTTATTTTCGTAATTTAAATGTTCTTTACAAAGCCGTAACCTGAACATTACATCAGTAAGATAATGTTATAGATATTAATTACCTATACTCAAATATCTGTGGACGCAAAAACATTTTTAGTGAAAAGATAACGTCGCAAAATCTTATTGCAGTTGAATTTTTCGACAAAATGGACTTCATTTCAATTCTATATCCTAAAAACATAATCCAACCAATTTTGATTCAACTACATTGTGAATAAATAAACAACATTGAATAAAAATGTCTATTGTTGTTTTATTTTTAATTTTTATTAACATACTTCACGGGTTAGAAGGAATTGGAATGAACAATTCAAAGTATATCATAAACCAAAGTTTTGTTCTTAGAGAAGATATATTGTAATTATAGTAATAATATCTAAGAAAGATAACTATTTTAGATATGGCAAAGGATTATACAAACATAACATTTGACCCTGATATACTTTTGTAAATATAGCTGAAGGAGAAACGTTTGTATTTTTAATTTCAACACCCCTTTAATAATGACAGAGTTTTGGTACTCTTTAACACATAAGGAGATAGCTAGCCAGGATAGACCAAATGCTTTATTTTTTATCGAATATATATCTATATGTTTTGTATTATTTTTACGCCACTTAATCTCTTCTTTTAAATATTCAATTAAAAATATTGTCCTTTTCTCTTACTTTCAAACAAATGATTTTAGTTCGAAGAAAATGGTCTTCTTTCGCACGTGGCCCGTTATTTAAAAGGAAATTTGCTTCTTTAAGATAAAAAGCAATAACACGACAGACCTAATAAAATTGACTAGCAAAACTAATTTAACCTCATTGAATATGATCTAAGGACCCAAAATGAGCTTCTCTAGAGTTATTACCTGTGACGCTAAGATTATCCATGAATCCTTTGATTCGATAACTCCATTTTCTCTAGAAGGCCGTTTGGATTGATGAGGAAAATAGATAGACGCTTGTACATTATGTAAACTTATTGTATTTCTTTTAATATTTATTTTGGCTCGAATCTAATTTTCTCTTTGTACACATAACGGGTCCTGACTTGTTAAAAACACACAACTTATGTGTTATATAAATTTGAAAGGAAACAATATGTAAGATGTAAAATCTGTATGTGGTTGAATTTAAAAACAATATATAAAATAAGATGTCACTCAACATCATTGAGGCATCAATATCAAAATTATTTCTGGATCTCGTTATCATAGCGTCTAAGTATTGAGACATTTTCATAAGTAATAATTTATTCTCTTATGCTTTGGTCACCTGATTTCCCGGATACACTTAGGCTGGACGAGCTTAGGGATGGTCTGGGGTCCCCATTCCGGCACAAGAAAATAAAATCTTTCAGTCGCCCGTGAATCCTACCGAACTCCGGTCATCCAGAACATGAATCCATTGCTCCACCATGTAGTCAAGCTCTCTCTCTCTCTCTCTCTCTCTCTCTCTCTCTCTCTCTCTCTCTCTCTCTCTCTCTCTCTCCCTCTCTTCCCCCCCTCTTCCCCCGCCCCTCTGTGTCTCTCTCTCTCTCTCTCTCTCTCTCTCTCGCTCTCTCTCTCTCTCTCTCTCTGTATATATACATATATATATATATTTGGCATGAGGAATCGAATAAAATAACTTTCACTTGCTCCTCTCGTATAGAGACATGTACATACATATCGTTAAGAGATATCCATGGATTAAATCTTATTTAAATTATAATATTCTTTTCCTTTATTATTTGATTATTTCTTTCAGTGAATTTCTATCTACCTTAAAATCAGGGATTCATTCATGCATTTATTTCTATCTTCTTTAATGAATTCTTTCCTTTCATGAATTTCTATTTTCGTCTAGTTTATTCAAGCTCGAATTGAGGAAGCTGCAGGGGCTCGGGAAAGGGTCTGAGGAAAGTCGTTGGGGAAAAATAAAAAAAAATTACTTTTTAAACTATTTTTCTCAATAAAAATTAATGAAATCTCAGGCATGAAAAGATTACTATTTAAATTTGAAGTTTTAAAGTATATTACAATAAACAAAATTATAAAAATGATCTTTCAGTTCAAACTGTTTATGCCTGATGCAAAATTAAATTGTCTAAGGTATGAATGTTTTTTTTTTATTTTAAGAAGCCACATATAGGAAGTTACCATCACATCCAATGATTTTGTCTTATCTATAAAACGGAAAACATGGGAACCATGGGAAGAGGAATGGTTTTCAATCTCTGAAAATAAATTGAGGCAACTTAAATCTAGTGTGCAATCGTGGAGGTCATCGGTGCGCCGGACGAGAAGGGAGGAAATTGTTATAACCCGTCTTCGTATAGGCCAGACGAAAGTTACTCACTCATATCTGATGTCAAGGGAAGATCCACCGTTGTGTGAAGTTTGTGGCACATTAATAACAGTCAAGCATATTCTTCTAGATTGCCAATCGTACGCCATGGAAAGACAACAAAATCAACTAACTTAGAACCAATAAACGAATATATAAAAAAAAAAAAAAAAAAAAAAAATCATCTAGGGACAACAATTGATGAAATTCTTGGCAATGAATCAACAAATTTAACCAAATTGATAAATTTCTTCTAATCAACAGGTTTATTCAATAAATTATACCTATAATTAGGCAGATTTAAATATAAAATTACTTTGAATGAGAGGCGGTTCGAGGTGGAGGTGTGGGAGCGTACGACTGTTCAGCATCGGCCTCTAGACCAGAGCCATGGTGGGTACTAAAGCAGGCTACACACGGTCAGGCAGGCCTGTCAGTTAGACCTGAACAGTCCGTGGTTATTATTTTATTTTATTTTTTTGTTTAGGGAGTATTCAATTGAATCGCTGTAATACTTAACATAAGTCCAACCCGAATCGGTTTCCGGGTTTTTCTGGAATCCTCCGGAGCAGCAAAACCCTTTCGCCTCCGAGCCAATTTCATTAGTAGGAGCTGAAATGTTTGGCGGCTAGAATTTAAACCCTTTGAGAGTTCACCCATGAGCGCACCGGTCTTATTTGCCCACGAGGTTTTCCGGGCTCCTCAAAGATTTAGGTACCCTTTGGCTTCTCGGGGATTGTTTGTATCCTATACTCCATCTGACCCCTCTTCAATATTAGTCTGCTGTAGTCTGGGTGACATATAAATTATATTTTTTTACCTAGCAAGTCCAGTATATGCTGCTGATGTTTTCGTTTGAGTTTCGCTGAAAAAAACTGTTTCCTTTGTGCTGTTTCCATTGGGGAACGAACTTGTCCTTTCGTTTCGAACAGAGTATTTTCAGGGTACACTCCATTCATTCATTTTTTTATTTTATCTATTCTTATTTTTTTTTTTAACCAAATTGCATTTTTCTTCTTCGTTTCAGCTAAATCTGGGCAAATAAAACAATTATTTATAACAATTATACAGGTCTTTAGACATATTGATAATTATTAGAGAATAATAATTAATAATAATAATAATCGCCCCACAAAAGGAACGGCGTTTACGACCGAAAGAAAGGGAAGGGTTGACACGCCATTAGAAAAATAAAATTACTAATCTGTGACATTTCATCCAAAAAAGGGTTCCTATTTTTACAAGATATATTAAGAACCGACAAATATTATATTATGAAACGTTGGTATTCCTTATTACTAATTCCATATCGCATCAACGAGTCAACTTCATATGGAGTTTTCTTTCTATGGGGAGGAAGGAAACAAGCTAAAAATAACGGAATGAAAAAAGAAAAACGATTTTTTTCTAGAAAAAAAGTAGAGTAAGTAGCATTGACAAAGCCCTTGTCCTTGGAAAAGTAAATGGTATTTTATAAAGTGGCAGGAGAGCGGAAATATACGGTGTCACCTTTGTCACCTCACGGAGTGCCTCGTTTAACCACAAACTTACTCAAGGGAAAACACATGTCCAGCATAGAGGCTATTTATTAATCACATTTTCCCGCTATTTCTTATTGACTTCAATAAAATGAGAGTAGCTTCTAAAATTCACCACACATTAATTTCCTCGCAGAGAATGAAGAAAACGTAAACATACCAACATTTTATAGTAGAGAGAACGCATATTGACTGCATTTGAATTATTAATGACAACAATGACATATGATACAGAAGGCGTTCTTAGACGTCCATCTTCATGGAAATCGATGTGACGTAAAATTAAAAAAAAAGAAATAAGAAAAGAAAAGAGCATTCGAGAAATCAGCAAGAACTAAGAAAGCTGTAGGCGCGGCTATATATCAGGTCATCCCATAAGTAATTTCAGTAGACTGCAGAATATGTCGATCTAAGTTATTCTGCCAGCTCTTCGACTGTTACAGCAGAATTTTCTTCCTCAGTAGCCTGCAGGAGTTCGTTGTCAAGCTCTATTCGTCGACCTGTACGAGGCTTGCGGTTTCCTGCTCGAAATCGTTCATGCAACCACTGCACTTGTCGGTCACATGTCGCCACACATTTCTACAACTATTCGATAAATAGAAACAGCAATATCTCCTTTATCGAATTCCCAAAGCATAAAATGGATTAATTAAGTGGTGTCTTGCGAGATCCATTTTAAATTAAATTTAAGCACAGAAGAAATAAGTTTCACCAACCAAACCATTTTAATAGACGTGTATTGAAGGCTATAACAAACAAAAAATGTAAACAATAATAAATTGAAAAGGAGCAAATATAAACAGGCAGAATATTAAAAATCCTCATTACTTACGGGATGACCTGATAGTACCTATCAATATAGGTTGGCATTTCAGTTGAACATACGATACCCACGCGCATGCGTCAGAGGTGATTATAGAGCCACAAGATTCACAACTAGTACCCTACATTTGCAACTGTCCAACGATATGGACAGTTGCAAATGAAGCTTGTGGCTATGGAAGCTTTCATCCAAACTGGTTACAATAAACGTATTTGAACATCCGAAATTTCTTTATTTGATGATAAATAAGATGATATTATTCAGTTGATTTATAAATAAATAATTATTAATTGATTCATTATTCACAATTAAAAAAAAACAACAAAAAAAACATTAATTTGGTGATAGTACTTCGTTCTTAGAATTATTTTCGCTTGATGTACTTATGAACTTTTATGTTTTTTAAATAAAAACCAAGTAATGCCGCAATTACATGGGTTCGTAGTCTATAGTTCGGAGAGGATTTCAAATCCTGTATGTGGCTTCTTTTTTAGCACTTTCCTCCGAAGGAAAGTAGCTATTGAGGTTGGACTCATGAGGGAATTTTTAAAAAAATTCTTCAAATCTTTATCGATCCTACCTAGTAGACACCGAAAATGACCCCCGTTAAAATTTATATATATATATATATATATATATATATATATATATATATATATATATATATATATATATATATGTCTGTTAACATAGAGTTTTTGTTTTTTCGTCACGAAACTTGGTATATAGCATTCAATTAGCAAACGACTGAACAAGTTCGTTAACCACCAAAGTCGGTCCACCGGAAGAGGGGGTTTACCCCGAACCCAAAACACTAATTTGACCATGTCAGCCGTAATATTTGTTATATTTCAACGAAACTTGGTATTCGTAGTGGTAATATAGAGGGAAAAATGAACTAAATCGGTTCATTAGGAGGGGGGGTTTACTCCAGACCCACAATACCAATTCGCCACTACCAGCCGTGATTTTTGGTATATTTCGACGAAACTAGGTATTCGTAGTGGTAATCCACAGGTAAATATGCATTGTAAAAATAAACTAAATCGGTTCATTAGGGGGGGGGGGGGGGTTACTCCGGACCCACAATACCAATTCGCCACTACCAGCCGTGATTTTTGGTATATTTCGACGACACTCGGTATTCGTAGTGGTAATCTACAGGTAAATATGGGTTGTAAAAATAAACTAAATCGGTTCATTAGAAGGGGGGGTTTACTCTGGACCCAAATTCCTAATACACTCATACCGGTCGTAATTTCTGCTGTATTGTAACGAAACGCGGTATACGTCGTGGGTAACTCATGAGAAAGAAGTGTTGTAAAAATGAGCTGAATCGGTCAATCGGAAAGCGGGGGTTTAATTTGTAATATATTTCAAGAGAAAAGCCCGCCAGACATAGGTTCACAAAGCCGCCGCAAGGAGCGCTTTCTACCACTAGAGTGACTGTATCCTGTTCCCGCGTTAGATAGAAATACGATAATATGAGGTTTTTTGTATTTATTACGTAGTGTAATAGGTACCATGTGTAAACATAACTCTGGATGCAAATTAATAATTGATTAGTTACTCATTACAAAATGAGAACTATTCACGTTTTTATTTTATTTATGTAGGATATTTTAAGCAAATTGTTCTGGAAAGCAGTCTACACTACCCAAATTCTGAGGAAAGTGCTTAGTTATGCAGCTTCTGCGTGACGGACTTTTTTCTTCTTTATATTGTTTATTTTTAATTAAAAAACATGTTTACTATGGAAATCACCCAATTCGTTTGTGAATTCACATAAATAAGATCATTGTACACCAGATGTGCAACTCGCTCTTAGATTGGGCACGTGTGCAATGTAAAACTATATGTAAAATGAAAATACATATAATTTTTAGATTTTTGGTTCACAGTAAAACCAATGCTAAATTTTGCTTTCCTATACTTACCAGATTTCATTAGTTCAAGAAAAATCATATTTTGACGATTAGTTCAGATTGACTGATAATTGTACATTACTGTTATTGCACACACGGTGTGAAATCGGTCTCAAATTAGTTAATGATAGCATTGATAAAGAAGTCATCTCCTTTGCCGTTTCCAACATGTTCCATATATTAGAAACAGCTCGCTTAAAACTCACATTTTTTCACTAAAATAAAACCTTACATACCAGCCTTCTTTCCATTATCAGCTCACTTTTATGACACCTTTGCTACACCCCTGTCATCTTGGGCCCACATACCCTTAACGGTTGGTCAAAACTCTCCCCCCTCGCCTATCTCCTCAATTTTTCGCGATCGACCAGAAAAAGAAATGACTTCAAATCCAGTTCTCTCTCTTTTCATAGGTACGCCAATTTTCATCCTGTACTTATTAATTTTAGATCCGTACCTCTGTTACCAATATTTTAAGTTTTAAATCTACACCGATCTACCATTAACAACTCTACCTTTTTACTAAACTTTTAGTTGTAACACTCATTTACCACATATATCATACATCCTCTTCTTAGTTTTTCGTTTCATTTCCCCTATTGAAGGCTTGAATTTCATTCCAAAATGTCGGCAATAATAAAATGCATTATCTTATAGTAGTTTTGGTTATATTAAGGTACTGGAAGACCGAATCCTGACTGTGTCTACTTTTGCAATTCCAAGAGCAAACAATTTCCTCTTAATGAATAAATATTATACCCACTAGTTTTAATCCTTCGCAGTTAAAATTTGAATAGTTTTTGATAATGAATATGGTCAACCCAAAATAACCTAAGTTTACAGGTTAGCTTCTGTGGACAGAACATTTAATTTATTTTAATTTGTTTTGTAATAACAGAAATCATAAAAGTATATTTAATTATTGGAGTACCTTACGAGTAAAATTAGTTAACGAAAACTCACGTACAACCAGGGAGTTGAGTCTAATTTTATCCAGCTCTTGGTAGCTCTTGATAATGAATTTTTCACCGCATTAAAACTTTCACGCAAGTCGCTAGAATAATCAAAGATCCACGTGTTACTTTTTTCTATGTCAATGAGGTAAGGTCGTAAGTTACCTAAATGAACTTTGGGCCATCACTATCCCAGGAAAAGGTAAATAAAGGGCCTTCTAAAACTCGACCCTAGAGAGGCTTTAACACTAGAAATGAGGTGTAACTCTGCCCTTGTGCACAGCAATTTCCTTTCATAATAACACTACATGAAGGTGAAATTGGAACAGGGAAGTTTCTTGCAACTGCAGTTAGAGATCTTTCTAAAGGCAAATTTATATATATATATATATATATATATATATATATATATATATATATATATATATATATATATAAAAGATTCTATCTTCTGATGCGTTTTACCATTCTTCCTCCAACCGACCATAAGAGGTTTTTAGAACTTTTTGTTTCGCCGATTACTGATACATCATTGTGAGTTCAATACAGGGCATGTACACAATAGAAGGGGTCTAAAATGAAATCTTAGTGATAGAAGTATCAACCAATGAAAATTTGGTGGTTTAAGACAATTTGAATATAATACAGAGTAAACACCAGTTAATCGTCAACCAATTTAGTTAATTATTAAAACACATATTTTTATCATATTCCCACAATGATATACTACGTTTTGTTACCAAATAACAGAACTTTCTAATGGTATAAGCATATTAGCAATTTGGGTCAGGAGTAAACCCCCCTTTAAGGTGGACCAATAAAGTATATTTTTACGAGACAACTTTCTTTTTAGATTCCCTGACGTTCATCGAGTTTCTCTGTAATATATATATATATATACACAAATTGGCAGGCAAATTAGCAATTTAGGTCCGGAGCAACCCCCTCCCCCAAATGGAAGGATTTTGCTGGTTAACGAACTCATTCAATCGTTTTGTTTTGTTGGGTGGGCTTAAGGCGTGTCAATCTTTGAGGGAATTAACGCCAGGTTCAATTGATTGCTAGTTGAATCCTATATACCAATAGCAAACCCAAGTTTCGTGGCAAAAAAAACGAAAACACTGGCGAGTATCGTTTTAACAGACTAAATATATGTATATATATATATATATATATATATATATATATATATATATATATTTATAAGTAGGATCAATGAACATTTGAAGGTTTTTTTAAAACTTCATGAGTGAACCCCAAATGCTAACATATTAACAAAATATGTCTTTTCAAATTTTTATGTTTATTATTTTGGTGCATTTTGGTCCAAAATAAGAAATATATATATATATATATATATATATATTTATAATAAATGTAATAATTATTTATATATATATATATATATATATATATATATATATATATATATAAATATTCTTGTAGATGACCCAAAAGATTTCTTAATACGTTTTGTTGTTTGAGGCTTAGGGTCAGAAAAAGTAGCACTTCCTTGTATCACACCACTTTATATTGGACATTCAAAATAAAGTGGTGTGATACGTACAGGGAAGTGCTACTTTTTCCGACTCTAAGGCTCAAACAACAAATCGTATTAAGAAATATTTTGGGTCATCTACAAGAATATATATATATATATATATATATATATATATATATATATATATATATATATTCAACTTAAATATATTCTATTTTTACACTACGCAATTCGAACTATGTTCACTCCACTCCCTTCCTTGCGTTTGTTTTATATAATTTTGTTGTAATTTTGACCTAAAAACATTTATGCATTTAAAAAAAAGGTCTTCGCCTCATTGATTAACTTTTTAATAAAGTATATACATTCGATACTTAAATTAAATTAAACCCATCACGTTAAAATGAAAAAAAAAAAAAAAAAGGATACAAGAACCTCACGGTTTCATTATGGCGAAATTCTGCTGGCTTCTGGATGCTGCAGATTACTGGAGGCCTTGCTATATTTTGTTCCAGATAGTAGGGCTGTTTCCAGTCCACTCTGCATTTAGCTACCCTTCTTCAGTTTCAAAGATAAAAACAATTTGAAAGAGTTAAACAGTAGGTTTAATTAATATATAACTTTTCTATATCGAAACAGGCCTTTTTACGTTTTTATATATAAGTCGTAAAAATCACATTGAATGTTACGACGGGTAAGAACATATTGACAATGCCCGCAATTATACAGAATTTGAAAATTTACGCATTCGTCCTTTCTCATATTATGCACACTTTTATAAGCATATATATATATATATATATATATATATATATATATATATATATATACACATAGTGGCTAGATCTAGAAATGCTATGAAGGAAGTCTTTAGTGCTCTTTAGTTTGCAGCTCAACACCTGGGTCTGGAGGTGAATAAAAGCAAGACTAAGTACATGGTGGTGACCGGAGAAGGTTAATTTAAGGTTTCTTCCTATGTACAATTTAGGTCTCATGCCTAGGAAATAGGAACAATAGCTTCCATGTTGTCAATCACAGTTGTACAAGAAAGATCATATGAATAACAATGACATGATGAATACATCACGTCATGAGTGATTTTCATTTATAATTAAAACATTTCGAGGACGATGATGAAAACTTTTAGTGGTCTAGAATTCAAGGCAGTTTGACATACATATAGTGTTGAAATATAATTAAGCTCCGTGCTATCCTTCTTGCCCTGCAGAACGTCCCATTAATCCACCAGCCACATCTCTTTGAGTTCGCTCCAGAATTTACAAAATATTTACGCAACACTTCCTATGTACATAGAAATTATAGAACGAATTGACAATATACATACTTTCACATTATAGCGGCTGCCAGGACATAAAAGACATAGGGCGAAAAAAAGGAGAAATAAATCTTGTCTTAATGAATCACGACTAACCTTCCACTGATAAACAATTCAACGCAGCGGGCTTACAAGGCCAAATGACTTCAGTCCTCAGTAATTGCTTTTAACCAAAAGTGACAACAACAGAAATCCATTAGAGAAAGAAAATTATTCATAATAGAAAATTTCCATAATGCTTATACTCATTTTCGGTATTAAGAAATACATTCTGGAAATTAATAGTGCGTGCAAAAAGCGACAGATGAAGGGATTGAGAAGAACAAAGGGTATAATAATGCATGGAGATGATATAAGGTCCGACAAGACTAGAGGGGCCAATATGAGACGAATAGAATTCGCTTTTGAGTATCTGTAATCCAAGAGAGGCACGTATCGCTGTCCTTGGTCTTCCTTCGATATTCCAATCCCAAGGGTCCAATACGCCTACATGATCCTTCTCATGTTTAATACAGACTATCTTAACAAGGTTCTCGTGGTAATTATCTAGTGACCCAATATGTTGTATGTGTGTTGCAATTACTTAGGGGAAACAAGGAATTAAATTAATCCCGAACTAATATTGAAACCACGTTGGTCAAAATAAAAGAGAAATAAGTGAGGAAAATTCCAAGTAACATACATTTTTTTTACAATTCAAGCAATTTTATTGGCTTAAATATAATTCTTGAGTGTTCCTTTAAAGGTTCACTTTTAGGAGGGCTGTTATCAAGGAGACTCTATCTAGGTCCCTGGTAGAAATATAATGGCTAATATGTTAGACAGAAGGACGTACATGTGAATGGACAGACTGACGGAAATATGGGATAGAACATGTTACAGAGTGAGAGAAAACCCTTTCTGTGCGGATTTGTTTTTAAAATGTATTTATTTGTTCAAGCGAGATGAATCATTCATTAATTACAAATATTTTCTTATTTTTATCAAGTAAAAAAAAAACAACGTAAATTTATGTGTGACGAGAAATGTATTTTAGAAATTAATACAGGCTATAATATTAATATAAATATCACACTAGTATCTCAAAAGTGACACAACTCAAAATAAAACTCAAATGATAATGTGTACTCTTGCCTATGTAGGGGGCATAGCATTAAGCCTCTGGTGTACAAGCTGTGTAGCTAGGTAAATACAGTTTTGATTGTGGATAAAGAGATATTTACCATGACTTTCACAGTCATAACTGAAAAATTATTGATTGAATTGATTTTTGAGTTGTGTCACTTTAGAAATACTAGTGCGATATGTGCAACATTAGATTGGTACATTAATATTAACACATACATATGTATAGATACACATATACATAAATGTACTTAAATACATATATGTATATACACATAAATATACGTGACCTTACTCGTATATACACTACATATATCGCATTTTATTTACTCACTGACGCACACATATTTATCATTAATTAACGTCAAAATTAAATTTTATTGTAAATTTATGACGAAATAAATTTAAAATAAGAAATTTGAAATAAATGTAATGAAATTTATAAATTCCTCCAATGCTCCAGATTAGCTTGTGAATCTGGATTTAAATCTATAGCAGTTTGTTTTTAAGATGTTAAAAAATGGTGTTTATGATTTGACTACCCTCTGTCAGAAGTCTAGTCATGTCGTGAGGTATGTAGTCACGTCTTGCACACTCTGTCGTAGGTTTTTCTGATTTCTTCATTACGTACGAGTGTGTGAGTAAGGTGTGTCCAATTCTCAAACGACATAAAACTACTTTCGTCTCACCTCGCGGGAACTAGACCAAGCTTTAACTTTACGTCGGATTTCTCTGAGTCTGTTGTCTCGAGTGAGATATTTTTGCCAGGTGTTTAAAATGTTATTGTACATTAACTAAATTCGTTTACCGGGATAGAAAAATTACATGACGGCCGTCATCCGAAACTCAGGTAAAACAAATAAATGGAAAATCACAGTCCTGAAATGTATCTAAAAACTGTAACCACAACTAACTAAACGACCTGTTTGTACACTACACAGGTCTTTTTTGACTCTGTAAAGGCATTTTCTTCTTATCTTAAAAAGTAGTAAATGCTGTACAATACCATGCGTTATTTGTTCTCTACTGTTGTAGGCCTGTAGTTATGTGTGCTTAAAAGAACTTGGTATCTCGGTTCATATGGAGCTGGGGGTGACTAGATATCAACGATTATGTAATACTACTCGTAAAAAAGACCTTCACGACTGAAAAATTTGTAGTTATAAAACAGAACTACTCTAACCATTAGTTGTTTGATTAACATCTCCTAAAAAAAAAAAAAAAAAAAGTGTCTTTAAAGATTTGGAAAGGTAAGACGATAAGATAGGATTAGACATGCGCGCCGCGCCGGCGCCGCTACGCCACGCCGGGTTTTAATGACGCCGCCGCCGCCGAGCCTATTCAGTCGGCGCGCCGAGGGGAGGAAATCTACTAGTGTACTGCATGGTGACCGGCCGGCGCCATTTTGTGCTTACCTTCTGATCGATTAAACGCTTGTGAGTTGTGATCGTTGATTGGAAAATGACAAAGCTTGTATCAGAAAAACCTAAAATAAAAGAATTTTATCTAAACATACTCGACGATATGAAATTAAAAATACGTCCGACTCTCAGGAACTGCGTCATCTTAGCGCGGTTCCGTTCTTAGCCCTCGTGCTATTTGTAAAGGAATAAATACAGTTTATGGATAGGGTTTGATCTTTCTTTAAAAATATGAGAGAAAACTTTATTTAAAACGAAATAAAATGGGCTCCCCAATTAAATTGAGTTGCTAGGTATACAGCGTGCTTATAATCCATTCGGAAATAGGGTCAATTTTCAGGCTGAAGATGTAAGGATTTCGAAATAAGTAATAGAGAATAAAGAAGATGAAGACGAAAGAAGGAGATAGTGATGGATGAAAAGGAATTTCCAAATCTCAAACAAAAGGAAGTTTAAGAAGCCACAACAAGAAACGTACAGTATCCTAGGACTCCTCGACAACACAACGTTCGCCCCGTGAAAACACTATTATCATTAAGTGTCTCATTTTCTTGCCTTATACACTAATTTTTATATTTTTTTTCGGCGCATCGACGCCTAGGCCATTAGCGCCGACATCCAGGGTGCAGATAGGAATGTTCCCAACGAGCCGTGGGATGAGAACATTCCTGCCGCCGCGGCGGCACCCGTGGGAATCAAACCCACGATGTACCCAAACCGAAAATGAGTTACATAAACATTTGTTCCACTTATATCAAAAACTGTTACAGATACCGCTTTAAAAACGGTTTCATTTGTTTTCGTATGTTAAGGAATATATTAGGCGAGTATCTGCAAGCATATAAACCCGAAGACGTAAGCGTTACGATTTTTTTCGCGGGAAGTTCTCGCCAACACCACTCGGAGGACGGATTCTACTGGTTAACGAACTTGACGATTCAAATTAGACGATTTTCAATTTTTTTACCGAAGATCTTCAAAATCTGACCATTCTTGAGCCTGTGAAATAGCGGACAAATATATGTATATATATATATATATATATATATATATATATATATATATATATACATATATATATGTATATGACATATATATATATATATATATATATATATATATATATATATATATATATATATATATATACTGTGATTAAAATTTTAACATCTCCCTTGGGGGTTAAATAAAAATAGCCCACGCCGCGCGAACCGCCGCCGCCGGCCATTTTAGTCCAGCGCGCCGCCGCGGGAAAATTCAGCCTCGGCGCGCATGTCTAGATAGGATTGATGAAAATTTGATAAATGTTTCAACACTTGTATTAGAATTACTATCTCAATAGACAGAATATGGATAAAAGTGTACATTTTTACTCAAAATTGACTTTGTGAAGTCATTCGGAATAAATAAAGTTGAGGTTCATAAATGGCGAATGGTCATAAATAAGATACAAGTTCCAATGTACAATTTTAAAGGATTGGCAGGGTTGAAAAGTCGTGGAGAAAGAACAATAAATCACTTTGTTTTTATCAACTTGAATGTTTTTCTAGGATGTTTTCTTGAAGAAACAATTTAGTAAACAGAATTCCGCCCAAACGATAAGGACCGATTTAGAAGGATATTAAACCTTTTAGGATTTTTAACATAAAAGAGCCTTAAATTTTCTCCTATTAATCTTCCAAAAAAAAAAATTACTGATTTCATTTGCACCATTTTGTTAGTTTTTTTTTATTATGTGTCAGTTACAGTGACAAAAAAATCAAAATAATTTTTATTTTGATTAGCCTGTCTAACAGTCAGACTGAAGGGAGGAAACCCCGTTTATGGCAGATTATGTATTCCGAAAGTTCTGAAGAGAAATGTCGACGTTAAATATTCTATTGATCATGAATAAACCGGTAGCGTGCTGAAATGTATTTGTGAATATATATACTTGACTTTTCGAGATTTATCCTCTAAAAACTGGAGCGAATTCGAGTAAGTTTGCAAGAAAAATACTTTACAACCGAAGTTTAACTTTGATAACGAAAAGAATATAACTACTGAAACACTTTTTTGGCTAAAAACGCCCAAAATGAAATGCAGTGATGACGCTTTAGCGATAATAGTCATCCAGGTACACTTTTTCTTCAGATGGTTGAAATTTATCCTACTAAGCTATGGAAATTTTCGTTTCGTTGTAAATTACTGTCTACTCAAAAAAAAAAAAAAAAAGGTACATGTATATTTTCTTAAATATCTCGTAAATGATTAAATAATTGTAATAGTTCGAGTATAATCATTCTTAAGCTTTTTAAATTTTCTACTAGAATGAAAGCCTTGCAATTTTCTATAACCAGTGCTTAAAATTCCGAGAGAGTTGGTTTCGTTTCTTTGAGCTTCTTCGTCTATGTTTTCCATTTCTTGTTTCAGCTGATAATGGTGTAAAAGGAGTTTGTCAATACTACTAGGAAGGTAAACTGAGAACAAAGTTTGTACTACTTCGAGTTTGCGAAAGAACGTCTTTTAAGGAAAGTCGGAAATCGACTGGGAAGGACAGTGAGTATTTCCCCATAGAGTTAGCGACGATTTTTCGGTAAATTGTCCCAATTAAGGCAAAGAAGAATCAGTTTTCTTGGTCAATTTTCTTATCAATGTAAGATTACTTCAAAAATAGTGAGAAGTTTAACAAAATAAAAGTTTCCAAATGACTTCCGGTCCTAAAAGTATATGATAACTGGCGCAGTTACTGTGAGGAGGGCTGTTTTATAGCGCACGAGAAACCAAGAAAAGCCCTTTCTGTAAGATATTTAAATTAAAAAAAATGATTAATGAAAAATGATAGAGCCCGAAGCATGGTCTCCGCAAGACCGGCAACCAGGTTTATGGCTCTTCAAAGGTCGTAGCCCTATTAATTTTTCTTTCAGTGAATAATAAAGAATCAGGTATGTGAAAGTCTTCTCTCGTTGAAGAATTACTCTAAAATCTCGGGTCATTACCTGGTGTAGGAGGAAAATGTACTCTTTTACATTTTATTCTTTTTAACTTTTATTTTACTTTAATCATTCAATTAAACTATAATTAATAATTAGCAACTCTTGATGTTAGCACTTTCCCAAGGAATTTATTGAAGGCACGCTTTTAAAAAATAATTTTTCAAGAAAACCATTCATGTCTTCATCGATCCTACCTACAGGGTACCAAAATTGGCCACTTTTATCATTCATTTGTTTATTAGAACTCCACAAAAAGGGCGGTATACTCTTACATTTCTTAAGAGCAGCAATTAACTGTTAAACATAAAAAGGGCAATAAAACATAGGTGGTGACAAACTAGTAAGATGTCTTTGGAAATCATACAAAAAATAAGTTAATTAATGATTTGGTTTTATGATGAACATTGAGGGCTATAAAAGAAACAGTTAAAGTAAAATCTTAGTATACTAATTTATAAAATCAGAATCATTTTCTACTAAATGTCTTAGTGTAATTGATGTTGTATACATTTCTATATATTTGTGCACACGTATATATGCGTACACACATATATACACAATATGTATCTGTATATATATATATATATATATATATATATATAGTGTATATACGTATATATATATATATATATATATTTATATACATATATACATTTTAGTTAAAATATTTAAATTTAAATATTTAAACATGAGCGTTACATATTGATGTGTTTTAAATAGTGCAGTATAGAGTGTATGTATGGACGACTTTCTGTAAGAAGTTCATGTAGGTCGTGTGGATGGATCCTCAAGAATTTAAGTTTCACTGAGTATAAGTTTAAATGTCAAAGTTATGTTATGTTAGTCTGCAGTCATCTTTTCGCACTTCGTCAGAGGGTTTCCTTGTTAAGAAGTCCTCTCGTCAACATGTACTCGCTATGGAGGCTGGGGTAAAACTTGTTACAATTATGATTCCAAGTTTTACGCCAGAGATGGTGGGTTCGAGTCCCACCGGTGGCTGTAATTTTATCATCTCACGGTTCGTTGTGAAAATTCCTCGCTGCACCAGGATGTCGGCGCTTATGGCCGAGATGTCGATACGCCGTAAAAAAATAAATAAATAAAATAATAATAATAATAATAAAACAAAAAAATCATTTCATCTGACCAAGAGGCAATGAATACTTATTAGGTGGGAAATTAGAAATCATCAAGTAGAAACTCTAAATAATAGATTTATTTAAAACAGCAAGAAATCAGCTCTTGGGAAAGATCAGCTCTTGGGGGACTTTCTGTTTTTATTTTTATTTTACCTACTAGTAATTATCAATTAACTAATTTCTTTTTGAGGATGAAATACAAACGGGGATGATAACACAGCCGAAAAAAACTAGCCTGCAATTCTGATAGAATGGTGTTAGTCATGTTCCCTTCTACTTAATTCACATTTAGAGCGTATTGAAACAGAAAAAAAAAAAAAAAAAAAAAAAATCATCTCGAAAATATATTTCGGGAAAAATTATAGGGTTCTTGTTACTTGTAACGTTTCTGTCAAGGTGAATCGGGTAAATATTCTTTGAAATATGGCCGGATTGTTGAATCTTTAACAAAATTTTAAGGGTCCCTCCCTTAGCGAAATTTAAAATACTTTTTTTTTTTTTGTAATATTCCCAAAATTTGAATTTAGGGGGTTTTCAATGTGCTGAAAACGAATCTGACATCCGTTTTTAAATAAAAAATTGTTTTACATACTCGACTCTATAGAAGTCATTATTATGCCAAAATATTCCATATACCTACATTTAAGAAGTTATGGATTATAAAAAAAAAATTGGTTTAAAAACAGATGTCAGATTCGTTTTTAGCACATTGAAAAACCCCTAAATTCAAATTTTGGGAATATTACAAAAATAAAAAAAAAATGTATTTTAAATTTCGCTAAGGGAGGGGACCCTTAAAATTTTGTTAAAGATTCAACAATCCGGCCATATTTCAAAGAATATTTACCCGATTCAAACCAAACATGGAGGGTGAATAAAGGCCATAATGTGACACATTTCCGTCCAATCGGGGTGTTCCTACGTGTTCTGAAATTTACGTTAAATGCAAAAAAGTTTACATTTTATTTTTATTTTGAGAACCATTTTTCGCAAGTACCTTTTGAGATAATACAATAGTCATTTATATGGTTAGAAAAAGGAGTCTTTCTTCTTTCGAAAGATTTCAATCACTTAAAAATCGGATTATCGCAAGGGGAGATATTGAATTCCAAAACGTCACATTACTTTTTCGCTTACAAATATTTAGCCTCTTCCAGACTAGGAAAAATCATTATTTTTTGTTTTCAATGATATTCAGTATATTAGGGTTTCATGGGGTGCTGATTTTAAATCTGCTATTATTTTTGGCGTAAAAAATATATAATACTAGTTTACCTGAAACCGAAAGCATATTTTTGAATATATTTGAGGAAATATAAATTATTTTTTAACGATTATATTTTTATTTTAATCTACTCTATAAAACAAATGAATTGGTGAAAGAATCATGTCAATATCATTTTCTAAACTCGATATAAAAAATAAAGCACTTTCAATATATTTTATTTTATTTCTCGGCTCCTAAGGCGCATTGGACGGAACGCTCGGACACGTGTCGATTATTTTTCGATGTACAATCACCAGAAAAAAATTGGTCCAAATCGGTGACCAATGTAAGCGAAATTTCTGGGAACGATTTTATCATGACCAGCTATGTTATTAAAGCATGTGTATTCAATGCCTTCAGTGGACTTAAGACCCTCAACCGGCTATTTCTTTCCATAAAGGACGAATCCATGCAACTGGCGCGGGAAAAGGTTGTCAAAACCTATAATAACTCCACAGGTCTGGCCAGCATTTTGTTGAGTAAAATAGTTCGTAGGTAATCCAATCTCCTGATTTAAGTTAAAGAAGACGTCATTCTTACGCCTCGGGTACGATACGAGCGATGAACGTCAGAACGACAGAACGACCGAGCGTTTAGCAGAAGAGAGGAACTGGCTATGATAGAGAGCGGCTGGGCGGTAATTTCCTTTAGTCTCCGACATCGCATACTCCAATATACGTTTTTTAATTAAAATATTCATTGAAAAAGTTAATATTTTAAATTTTTAGTTGATAAAAATATCATACCTTGCATGTTTAATGCGTTTGTAACCTCTTCTCATAGTTTCTTGGTTATGATTAGTACTTCCGAAATTAGAAGCTCACATTCACTATCATCTAATTTACTCTTTTATTAGTATTCATATTTTAAAATTATTTATAAGAAAGGTAGCTAGAAGGTTATAAGCATTGGAAGGTTGTAAACATTGAAAGGTTATAAACATTGGATGGTTATTAACATCTTTCCACGTAATTTAATAAACAAGGGAAACAAAAACCGGTTAAGAATTAGAGGCTTTAGACTTTTTTGTAGCATGCAAAATATAATATCTCGGGTGAGCAACGAGAAAAATTTTAATGTCTGGGCTAAGCGATGAGCGACAGTCTGTAACCTGCAAGCAACGTCGCCCGGTCGCTCATGCCTTTTGTAGCCAGCCCTCCCTCATTCCTAATCCACTGCAGCTTAACGTTAATGTGAGCGACGTCGCTCTGACGCTTTTCGCTTATCGCTCATCGCACTTCGCTGGTATCGTACCCGAGACCTTAGACTGTATGAGCCTTGGAATCAATACTGATTCCTGTCGTCATATGTATTAATAATTATATCATTAGAAATGAAGATATGTATCGTCTATGTTCATCGGTGGACTAATACGACACTCTCGTCAAACTCATCTACATCTCTCAGGCCCTATCCATATGGAAGCTCTTTGAAATACCAAACAGTGTTCTAATTGTATATAGTCACCATCCCAACGGAAACTCTACATATCTACTCTTACACTGCCGTTGCCTCTAAAAAGCGTTATATCTCCATGTTAAAGTAGCTTATCATTATTAAGGGACATTATCCAATTAATGACACTATTATTGGTTGGTATTCGCACTCCAATTCATGTGTTAAAGGTATTAGAAGGACATAAGATCGATCAAATCTTTAGAACCGTGCCCGCCAAGCACGGAAGTGGTTGAGGTTCGCTGTTAATCCTCATTAGAGTACTCCTCCGAAAATTAACTGGACAGTGATTGCATTGATGGTAACAGGGATTGACGTGGTAAGTTGAAAACCTCTACTTTTCAGGGCAGCTCTTAGACAGTGAACTAACAGAAGAAACACACTATTTTAGGAATTGCCAAGAAACCTGCGGGTTTCTTATTAATACTTGGTGGGGGGGGGGGGAGGGACATATTAATATTTGTATTAATAAGCAGGAAACGCTGAGGGCTGAGAGTTAGTGTCTTCTTTACACTTTGCATGAGTTTTAGGAAATAGTATTAGAGCAGTTATCTCATTTTGCACATTTTTCCACTTACCAATTTATTCCCTCCGACCATCAGTATGTGCTTACACTATGTTAAAGTTCAACTTAAGTAAAGTAAGATGGAATAATATTTTTATATTTTATTATGAAACCTTAAATAGTACATACCTTGAGTACATGATGGTCTTATGTTTCAGGCCAACATTTCCTTTCCTTCCTTTTAAATCTCGATTTCAATTACCTCCACCAAACAGTTACAAGAAAATAACCTGCTCATTGTTTTTTTTTAATGGCGCTTTGACGACTAGGCCATTATCGCGGACATCTAGGGTGCAGCGAGGAATTTTCCCAACGATTCGTGGTATGAGAAACTTCCTGCCGCCTGCGGCGATCGAACCCACCATCTCCCGCTTATGAATCTAAGGCGCTGGCCACTAGACCACGGGAGACCCCTGCTCATTGTTTTTGCCTGACAATAATTCTCTTTCATATTGCAATTAATGCCACTGAAGTTATAAAAAAACCTGATGTTCATATGCTTTGATGGCGTCAGTAGAATTTAATTAAATTAAGTTTTCAAGAAGCTCTAGAAAAGATATATCTCTTTATAAACATTTATCCTAAATAAGTTTTCACATTTTAATTTAATTGCAGGCAAGGCTGTGACCTGGAGCTGCCAATACGGGATCGTAGTATATACATAATTTGAGACAAAAATAATCTATAAATAATGAGTGGAAGACAGAGAAAAATATTCATACAAACTGCACAAACACTCATAAATTGTGACAGTTAACTAAACAAAGGAAACAAAAAAAATAAGGCAATTATAACCATGAAGTTGTTTGCTCTAAAAATCCAAACAAATCATTAAAAAAAAACTACCTGTATATATATATATATATATATATATATATATATATATATATATATAAACAAATAAAACAAAGTGTTGTACATCAAAGGAAAAGAATTGTTTTGTTTCTTCTCTTTCATTCAACATAGTTCAATTAAGGATGCGGCACTCGTTTTATTTTCATTTTCCATCCGACATTCTCAGCTGTTAATTGAATTTTTTTCATGTAAATCATGTTCCTATTTTCGAAAATAAAGCTTTAGTATTTTAAACTTTCAAAACGAATAATCATTTAAGCTACAATAGCGGTAAAAAATAAATCGTTCCAAAAGGCTTTGTACTAGGAATAAATTAATTGAGGAAGAATAAGCATCCTTTAACTGCACCAGTCCAATTATTATCTCCCTATCCTCTCAGATAGAATACAATAAACAAATCATTATTATCAAGATGATATTTGAATTAAATCTATATTCCATCTCTATCTACATACAACCATTTCTATATTCTATCTCTATCTATATACAACCATTTATATATTCTATCTCTATCTATATACAACCATTTCTATATTCTATCTCTATCTATATACAACCATTTCTATATTCTATCTCTATCTATATACAACCATTTCTATATTCTATCTCTATCTACATACAACCATTTCTATATTCTATCTCTATCTATATACAACCATTTCTATATTCTATCTCTGTCTATATACAATCACTTCTATATTCTATCTCTATCTATATACAAACATTTCTATATTCTATCTCTATCTATATACAACTATTTCTATATTCTATTAGAATATAGTTATTTTCATCACTAGTACCAAAAGTGGTTGTTTTCGGTGCGCGGTCGAGTTTTCGGGCCTAGGCCTGAAAAGTACTATTTTACGGACTCAAACCGAGTATTGAAAACACATGTTTTTTGATGCAGTATAATGAAAATAAATTATCAGACGTATCTTGTCAGCAATATATGTATATGCAGGTGTTTTATAAGTAGATTGTTTGCTTTGTTTTTGCTTAAGGGAAAACAACGGTAAGGTTATTTTTGCTCATTTATAAGTAGAGATGGAGGTATGAGTATTTTTAACATCCTAGATATTCTAGAAAATACTGAGAATATTTTTTGTCTAAAGAAAAACTCTATTAATTTGCATGAGTGAAGGTTCGATTAAGCTCCTGTCTAGCATAATGCATTTCCAATTTACTTCGATAGTCGGCTTTTAACAAATAAACCCATGGATCCAAGGCCGGGCAGTAAATTACTTTGGCCAACAAGAATTGGTATTCAAGAAAATCTGCTTAGTGACTCCAGTGAATATTTTCATCCTTAATTCAGATATCGAGACAGAATATTTCCTTTGGGCATAGTTTTGTCGTGGCATCTATCTTTGTAGTCTGAATTTGGTGTTTAAACCCCTCCCCCCTTAAAGTATATTTACACATCAGTGAAACCATAGTTCAGTCACCGCTCCGATCAGAACCGTCACTGGCCAGTCTCAGGTAAAATGGAGGTGGTACAAATTTGTGTTTGTATATATATATATATATATATATATATATATATATATATAGATAGATAAATAAATATACATACGTATATGTGTGAGTGTGTGTGTATATTTGTCTGATGGCTCTCTCACAAACTCAAAAATAAACCGATTTTAATGACTTTTGGTACAAAAATTAGTTGTCTCATTTAAAAGTTTAGGTTTGTTAACCAGCAGAATCTGCCTGACGGACACGGTTTATGAGTGAAATTCGCTATCATTGCACATAGTTTTATCGTTTGTAGGCTTCCAGGTACACTATGGTTTCTGTTACATAATAAAATGAATGAAGCTTTTTTAAGGCGATATCTGTGACCGTTTTCGAAAAACGTAGAAAAACTAGGGTTTTTTTTCCTAATTATCTGTTGGGTAGGTATTTCCAAATATTTTAATCTTTGTAAATTACACTGTGGATAAGAACGGAAACGCGCAAAGATAACGCAGTTCCTGCGAGTCGGATGTTTTGTGACTGATACAAGTCAATTGTGTATGTTGTAGTGATCTGTTGTTTTTTTCGCCTTATTATGACCACCTTTATCGGTTATATCAATTATGTTGGTGTAGAATTTGCTCAGTTACCTAAATGCTCGGTCCTTTGCGGCGGACACAGATCCTATTATCTTCAGAAGGAGTTTCATTTGAATAGAACAGTTTCTCTCTTTAATTTGCTCCCTGGAACCTTTACTCTTGGGGCATCTTTCTTCTATTCTGCGAAAATTTTTGTCGGTTAGCCAGGTACATCTTTTTTTATAACTGTTCCTTAAAGGCTCCTTTTGTTTAATTTGATCTCATTTCTTCATCCGTCTTCTCGAAAATCTTCCTTTGTCTGAAGATAAAAGTTTAATTTAGCTCAATGTGGAGTCTTTGCATTCAAGGAAAAGAAGTCAAGGCTTTTCTTTTTTTAAAAATTGTTCTGAACAGTACTATAGGAGTAGAGTTTTACACAAAGAGGAAGTATCATATAATTTTTTAATAACACAAGTAGTTGAGACTCAGCTGAAAAAAAAAACGATTTTCAGAAAAATCTATATTTCGAACGTATCGGCATCCTCTTTAGCAACCTTCTTCAGCTAAAAAATAAAAAAAAATAAATATACAAAATTACAAACGAGAATAATCACAACAGAAAGCAAATTAACTGAATGTTGGGTAAACAAATGAAAAGAGAGCATGTAAAAAAATATTAAAAACTGTTATTTCTGTCCTGTTTGTGTATCGTTTGATATTAATTTTTTTTAGTTACAACAAATTAATTAATATTCTTTATAAAACTAAAAATCAAAATATATATATATTATATATTATATATATATATATATATATATATATATATATATGTATATATATATATATATATTATATATATAATTTTTTTACACCGGACGATGGTAACCATAGACGCTCTTCGTCCTTAAACCCTATCCATACGTTTTACACCCTCCTTTTATACCGTAAAAGTTTGTTTACTGTTGTGATTATTCACGTTACTGCCAAAGAGCATCCCGAAACGTTGGAATGATTTTTTTCCCATTCTTTGTTTTAGCGCGGTTCCTCCCTCCCTTCATAGGGAGGAACCCCGCTTATAAGGTTGATCTCATGAAAAAATCCGGAAGTGCCGACTAGAAAATTTCGCGTTTCAGAACCCCTAGAGACCGAAAATAACGGTGGTTCAAATTTGTATATATATATATATATATATATATATATATATATATATACAAATTTGAACCACCGTTATATATATGTATATATTTATTTATTTATTTATTTATTTATATATATATATATATATATATATATATATATATATATATATATATATTTGTCTGCGGATTTCTGGCTTCCCTGATGGTCCGATTTTGATGAAATTTGGTACAAAAATCCGTCGTCCAATTTGAAAGGTCTAGTTCGTTAACCAACAAAATCCGCCCACTGGAAGATGGCGTTTGCGGCGAAATTCGCGCAAAAAAAATCGTAACGCTTACGTTTTTGAGTTCATATGCTTGTAAGTACTTGTTTTATAAGCTTCTTGGGCTAGGAAAACGAATGACACTATTTTTAAGGCGATAGCTTTAACCGTTTTCGAGAAAATAGGAAAAATAGTTGCTGAATAAGGTTTTTGGTTCGGGTACTTACAATCATGGGATTCAGTTGAAACATTTTTTGCATGTTTGAATTTCATCAAAACTAACATGTTAATCTTTTGGTTACGTAAGGAAGGGTTAGAATAATATATTTTATGAACAGACATGAAAAGTTTTGGGAACTTCGCATACATTCATTAATATCTCGAACACGGTTAGGAAAATTTGATAAGTGTATAGAAACTATTTGAAAGCTTTCTAAATTCTCTACAAAAAAGATTCTGAAGCAATTTTTGATTAGGTGATGTCAATCGAAGAAATAAGTGCTTAAAACTTCAAATACGCGTGTTTAGTTCTTATGAAAGGGTTTTTGTCGTTCTTTTGGTAATTTTTGTCTCTTTTCCTTAGTTTTTTATTGCTTTTTATTTTGTATTTGTAAGGAAAATGTATTTGTGTGTAAAACAGTATAGGTAAAATGAGACCAATTTTCTGCTGCTAGAAATAATGAAAAGTTTTGGTAACTTCATAAATTTTCATTAATATCTCGAAAACGGTTGAAAATCTTGGGAAGCGAAAGGTTACCATTCGAAAGCTTACTAAATGGTCTACAAAAAAGGTTCCAAACAAAGTTTTGAATAAGCGATGTCAATCGGAGAAATAAGTGCTTAAATTTTGAAGTAATTGATTTCGTTTATTCGAACGGTTCTTTTTGTCTGTTTTTATTCCTTATTATTTTTTAATTGCTTATAGTTGGATAATGTATTTGACAATAAAAAACATTAATTAAAATAAGAAAAACAATTCATTGTTAGAAATATATCAGGCTGTACCGTATGAAATGTCAGTTTTGGATTTGCCGATTTCGTTCAAATGTCTTGCAACTGTCGAGGCTCCTACTCCGAGTTCTTTGGCATATTCCCTAGTGTTTGCAATTGCTTATAGTAGTCAAATGTATTTGCCAATGAAACAGGATAAGTGTAATTAGAAACAATATTTTATTTTTGCGGAATCTTGGGATTCTCAGATGCCGTATGAATATCTATTAGGCTCCATTCGTATATTTTCCTTAATATCCCAAAAATGGTTAGGAAATCGTGGCAAGTGGAATTTAACAGTTCGAAAGCTTACAAAATTAGGAGTAATAAGTCACATTAGGAGTAATAAGTGCTTAAAACTTAGTTAGTTAGTTTCGTTGATTTAAACGGATCTATTTGTGTGTTTCCCGCAGTTTTTTTTTCACTTCTCGTTATTTTTGAACTTGCTTAGAGCAGTCAAATGTATTTGTCAGTAAACAGGATACGTATAATTAGAATTTTGTTTGTTAGAATTCGAAGATGCCGTATGAATATCTAGATTACAGTACTGGTGTTGATGTCGTTCTTGAGAATTGTTCTTGATATTCCCTATTTTCATTTGTTACCCATAGTTTTTTTATTGCTAGTAGTTTTTTCTTATTGATTATAGAATATAATTCTATTTGGCTATAAAACAGGATACGTAAAATTAGTAACAATATTTCGGAGATTTCTGAGCGAAATGCCTTGTAAGATTTTCTACCACCACGAACGGCGTTTTTCCTCTATTTACCTCACATTTTAATTGGTTGCTGTTTTTAACTCGTTTTCTGCTTCACTCCACAGATGGGAAACACGCTTCTGACGTCGACCCAATGACGTAATCCGAAGTGCCTAATAAATGATTTCACGTTTTAGAACAGGTAGATATCGAAAATAGCTGTGCTTCAAATTAGATTCTATTGTTGAGTAATTATAGGAATCTTTGGATAATAATTACAATAGTTAAAATTATAACTAAATTGGAAAATATGTATTTAATAGAACTCATTAAACCTTTTACAGAGAACTCTATTTTTTATTTTAATTTTCTTGATCAACAGGTCTTTGCATATATTTGAAAACTCTGCTGATAAAACCTCTCTATCGTTTTTGTTTGATTCAATAATAAGAAATCCTTTTTTCAATGATTTTATGTTATTAGGCCTATCTATAATTCCTGCGGGTTAATATGTGTTTTAAATTGAAGCTTTAAAGCCTCAACAGGAATATTTGTGTAATCACCCTACACAGTTAATTTATTAGAATCATGAGTGACCGTTTTTGTGTTACAACTAACAATCTTTGAAAACGAAGTTTGACGATCCTTGTTATTGTTATTTTCCTTCTGTTTGGCCGAGATTTTCTATTCATGATCTAATTCTCCTTGAATTTTTTGACTAGATCAAGAACCTACTTTAAGCACTCATAAATTCCTTATTTTAATTGAGGAAGTTTATCAAGCTTGATATAATCACTTTTGGGCTAATACGGGTGGTCTATACCGAGTCCTTGGTTTGTAAACACAAAGAGCTTTCTGAGTAACGGTAAAGGGCAGTAAAAGTATATGACTTAACCTGGAACCAAACCCTGCATGCCCTTTTCGTAGTTGTTTAGCTCACATTTTAATGGGTTGTTGTTTTTTTTTTAATTGCATTTATTTATAGAATTAGTATTACTCTAGAAGAAATCAAGAAAAATAGAAATATTTTGATATTTGAAATAACTATTTGTAGCAGTTGGGCTGGCCAACCTGTGGTGGGTGCCATTCCAGGTATAAGGGTACGCTGCCCCTTGATAACGGGTCCTTTGTTTACGGGGGAAAGGTTGAACCAAAATAAAAACGGTTTCTATTTCAATCTTCCCAAATGACACTAGGGATAAAAACTGTACCGCGCTAAGATGACGCAGTTCCTGCGAGTCGGACTTTTTTTATCACATCAATGGCGTATTACCTGCTTTTCATTATTTTTTGAATGTTTTCTGAAATATCGTTTCCGTACATTATGGGAATTTATTCTCTGCTTACTCTGTCATATCGATATTACCTGCTTATTATTACATGCAGATAGACAATTATTATTAATATATATTAAGTACTTTCCTTATATTATATTAAAATAAAAAAAATAGTACACAATATTAAAGTAAGAAAATATAACGATAAAGAAAGTAATGATAAAATAAAATTAATCGAATTAAAATAAATAAAACTAGATGTAAGTACAACAAAATGATTAATTATGCATTTTACGTTATTAGGTTATAATACCAAAGGACAAATTTTCATTCTTCTTTTTGTGTCTTTTTTTCCAGTACAGTAAAAGAGTTTTTTTTTGTAGAGCAGGAGTGATGAAGTGTATTTTAGTGTAATTGTTCTCTCATCTTCAAACATAAGGGAAGAATAATGAGACTGCACAAAGTTTAAATTAACGAACTTGATATATTCCGCAGCGAATTACATGAGACACAGTTAGGATGATTAAAAATCATTATTCATTAATCTATTGCCATTTAGCTGGAGAACGGTGTTTTTACTCCCCTGATAAGCAATGCTAGTGTTCAACATTTTAGATTAAAGAAATATATATTTATTTATTAAACTGATAATTATTTTTTTTAAAATTACCATAAATATTATTTATATTTATGTAAAGAAAATTGCTATAGAAGTAAATTTATTATTAAATGTTATTATACTTTTAAAAATTGTTTTTGCATATTTAAAGCTATTTTCGTTCAAATAGAAATAATGGACACTAGGGGTGATACTCTAAGCCCTTTTTTTGGCTAGAAAAGGGTGGTACCTTGTAGCTTTTCCCGAAAATCTGTACAATGTATAAGTGGACGATTATTCGTTCATTCGATACATTATAATATGTGAGGAAAAGCATGGGAAAGGAAGGAACCCAGACGCTAGTCAGCAATATTGAACATCAGCAGCTAGAGACCTGCATTGCTCTATAATTCCCACGATTCCCCAATCCTACCTGCCTATTTAGCCTGAGCTAAATCCTAGCTCACTCTCCATTCACTCTCTCTACCAGACTCCACGCTCGACACTCTCCACTCTTCTCTATCACTCGTCCCGTACAGGCCAGTTGTACTACCAATGCTCGCTACTGCTTACAAGCTGCCTTTCATTCAGAGCCCTCGAATCTCCATCACATTTTGGTGGCAGCGGTGAACACGGTCAACACCATTACAAATGTTATAGGCATCACGTGACTGTACATTCAGAAGAAATCTGAAATTACCTGACGTATTTACTTTCCGACGGTAACTAGTACAATTATGTACACATTAAATAAACATAAATTTATGCATGAATTTTCAAAAAAAGGAAAGGTATCCACCAAAATTTAGTGATCTTTCTTTGGCGTTTATTGACTGTATAGAAGGATCATATATTTTTGGGAATAGTTTGGCAAGTAAATGTTATATTTAGTGTTATCAAAACATATATTTACATTAATGCAAGCCGTAATAGAAGCTAAACACATTAAGTCCTAGAGAGAAAATGTCTAGGGTAGAATATTTCCAACCGCCAATATTGACTCGATCAGGCCCAACAGAAATCAATAACTTACCTCTACTTGGAACCGGGGAAAGCTACAGCTATACCTTGATGATGAAATACGGAAACAGTGATGAGGTATGTCGAAGTTTCTTACTGCACAGGCCTTCAAGAAAAGGACGTTCAAAGTTATGCTTATACATACATGTATTTCTCTTATTTCTCTTTTTCCCCCCTCCTGCCTTAAAAAAAAATGGTGCAATTTTGACGAAATTCGACACTCAATGGTCCTGTCTAACCAGCCTAGTCAAGTGCAATAATTAGCAGAATACGACAAGAAATTCACGTGACAAGAAACCGTAGGGCAGACGTTTTTGCGTCAATATGCTTCGAAGCACACTTTTTAGAGGCCTTTTGAAGTTTGAAATTTGCGAAAAGTGTGATACATCTAAAATTTTGTATTCGATATCCTTTTGCTTTTCTGTTAGAAGTTATTTCCGGTTATAAATTTGTGCAACACATAATAAATTCTATGAAATCATAAAGAATATTACGAGAGTGACATGAATTGTTTAGATGAATGAAAAGGATATTGATTTGATTTTTTTTGGGAGTAAGGGAACCAACGAGGTAAAGATGGGAGACGAAAAGTAGTCGCAGTAAAACCCCAATGCTCTAGAAAAAGCTTAGGACCATAAGAAACTTTAACGGATAATCTTACCTAAAAGGAGGGATAAAAGCTAGGCTGGGTCTCCACATGGGAACGTGTATCTGAGCAGTTTGTGGCTATAGATAACCCGGCTAACTTATAAAAAAAAAAAACTACGCGAAATGGGTCAATAGGTTTGTAGTGAAAATCTACACTGCTTCACTATAAGTGAAGGATATAAGGGTGATTCTACAGAAAAGTAGCACTTTTGGTGAAAACGTTTTTCATTTTCTTTATTTGATTTTTACCTCAGAGACAATAAAGCATGTCTAACTTAATATTATCAAAGCATTGGTCAATTAGTTTTCATGGCCTAAGTGGCCAAAAAGCAGCCATTTTGTTTTTGGAGCAGAGGAGTGAGAGTAAGAGTAAAAAAACAATATTTGTTAGCAGTATATTTTTCTAACTGCCATTCTAAAGATACAGCATGGTATATATTACCGGGGAAATGGCAAAAGCCGTGACAAAAACACTTCTTGGGAAAATATAATTAAACAATATTTTTTCTAGCACGCTGGATTCATAAGCGGGAGATGGTGGGTTCGATTCCCACCTCCGGCAGGAATTTTCTCATCTCAGGGCTCGCTGGGAAAATTCCTCGCTGCACCCTGGATGTCGGCGCTAATGACCTAGATGTAGATGCGCCGTAAAAAAAAAAAAAAAAAAAAAAAAAAAAAAAAAAAATATATTTTTCGTACTGACAGGGAAGTGAACATAATTTAATCCTCACTTCCCTGTTGAGAAAACGTGAAAAAAAACACATTTGTGTCAATTATTTTGGTTATTGTTGTTGTTAAATTAACAGAACAAATGCTAATACTACTAGGCCAAAGGTTTTAATATAAATTGCCAAACTAAATCTTGCTTTTGAATATCAATTTCGTCGTGTGCCTCAGTGTTGTACTAAAATTGACAGGGGAATGAGAAACAGGGCAGGGATAATTTTGAGGTTTGGATCACCTGTAGCACACCCTGCTTATAATGAAAAGCTTTTAATGACATCTAAATAAAGTGTTTTGGGGTACTTATCAAACATTGTTATCAAATCACAAAAATAAAAATCAACTGATTTTTTATGAAGAGCAGGGGAGTGATAAACAATTTTTACAACTCGTCATTTTACTTGAAAAAAACTTTCAAAGCAGATCCTCTCTTTCCAGAAATCGAAATCAAGCTGAAATCATTTGTTTTTGTGTACATTGAGATTCTAAATTAGCTGACTGAAAAATAAAAAAGCCACGTTTACGCTTCTCAAATGTTGTGTTTTCATTGTGACAGGGCAGTGATAAAATTTTGTGTGACAGACTTTCGTGAAGCTTTTGTCTGTCATCCTTTAGGGTAATATTTTTTAGTTTTTTCTCTTCCAGCTACATTCGTGAGGGCATAATGAAAAAAAAAAAATTCTAACAAAAACCTTCCTGCAAGTTACTGTAGACCTAAAAAAACCAAGGACAGTAACAAACCTGAGTAGTGTGACAGGGCAGGGGAGTGAGAATTAGGGCTTTGTAAAGCTCCAGCTCCAGATCAAAGATTGTTACAGATCATCTAGTGCTAGGTATGATGCAAAATAGTTTTGTATCATCTTACAAAATGGAAATTACTCGTGGTAATTCCACGAGACATGAACGAACTACTCCGTGATAGCAGTCACCATATCAACGCTACCTTTCTTAAAGACAACAATATTTTTAACAAAATTTAACAAACCCCAGACCAAACTCCTCAAATAGTCAACATGTGGGTGTAGTATGTATTACAACAACCACTTAATTTTCTTAATTCATTGTCTTTGATTGTCTAGACGACCCAAACTATGCTTTTAACATTTTTTTTTTTTTTAATAAACATCACTCATGACGTAATATATTCATTTATTCATCATTATGTTTATATTGTAAATAGAAACTGTTGCGATTATATATAGTCATATTGTAAATAGGAACTATTTTCTTCGTTTCCTATTATTATAGGTTTTTCTTAAAAATGTATTGTTTTTTACTAGTTAATTTTACTTTTAGCAGTACGTTATTCACAAACTTAATTGTATAATTAGATTGATACACACAGTAATGTAATTGGATTTGTAATTATGTAATATTGTAAATATTTTGTTGTTGTTATGTATTTCTATTTTATATGTGTACCTGGGCGAAACGATGTCAATGCGGGGTGCTCATAAATAAATTATATAAAAAAAAAAGTATCATCTTACTAAAAAGGAAAAATATTAATATTTTTAATACGGACTGAATAATTGACAAAAACCAAAAAGTACTACTTTTCTGTAGAATCGCCCATAAATACTTCATGAAATTCAAAACAAAGGATGACGGAGTTTCAGGAAAAGAATGGAGGCGGGAGAAGTTTTAAGAGTAGGTTGGTCGAAGATGACAGGGCTGTGGAGAGAGGTGTCAGAAATTTAAGGTGATAATGAAAAGGAGGCAGGTACGAAAGGTTATATTTGTTTATTATTGCGATGTGGGATTTAATCGGAATGTTTTTATTAAAATGTCCTCTTTTCGTCAAACTTACACCAGATTCAGAAATGTTTGAACATCCGGGACGTATAGTTCCCCCTCTTCTTAGCGGTAAGCTTATTTTCACCCTGTACTTATTCCTTATATATATATATATATATATATATATATATATATATATATATATATATATATATATATATATATATACATATATATGTTTAAGCCTTACATATATAATAATCTACCATTAATTTAAGCTCTAGGTATAACACATAATTACCATATGTATATATCCGCGTCTATTTATATTTTTTTTCCTTTCATTTTATCTGTTGGTATATAAATTAGTATTAACCATCTTGTTTTACAACCCTATATCTATTTTTATTAAAAAAATGTAGTTTTCTTAAGATACCAAGACCGAACCCTAACATTATCTACCTTCGCAATCCCAACGGTTAACGATAGACGTTATCCGCTAAGAGTTATTTTATCAATTTTTTCAAAAGTTTCTTTATGATTATTAAGAAAGTAAAATAGCTAGTAATAACTACTTTTCATAAAGTTATATTTACTGAAGTATTTTTTATTTAATAAATTAATGTTTTGAAAAAAAATTGTAAATTTTACAAAAATCTTTAAAAAGTTATATTCTTTATTCATTTTAATAACTTTGAAAGAGAATAATTAAAGAGAGTTTAATTAGATTAGTAATTATTAGTAATATATATAGTTTTAATTAAGAGAATGAAGAAATCTTGTTCATTGTTTTTCATCATTACTCGGGAACAGGGAAATAAATTTGATGCATTTGCATTTAATTGCGTTTTTTACTGATTTGTTGTGTTGTTGTTGTCTGGCTGTGAGTAAGTAATTACAAAGCAGTCATGTCAGTAGGTCTTCCTTCCTGCTACATGGTTGATCTCTTTGTAGACAATTTATAGCTTGTAAATTAAGTACCTAGCTAACAGAGAAACATTTAAGTTTACTTTTTAAATAATCCTTGGTATTGCTTTGATCCTATCTGAACTTAAAGATGGCCATACACGTTCAGTTCAAATCTCAAAGCCACGACTGCTCAGTTTTGCCTGTACGGGTCTAGCACATACACGCTAAGTTAATATATCAAAGTTCAGTTACAGTCGACCCACTGTATGTAAAGCAAATATCCTGTTGTCCACACAAGTGAGCCCCAGCCTGTACACTCCCTGCCTCATTGGACTGTACAATTAACGTGGCCATTTATAAGGGGGCTTCAGCCCCCCCCCAAGTCAGTAAAAATGTGTCATAAAAACCTTAAAAATAAATTTTAAAAAATCACTTAGTTCGGAAAAAATAATTTTTTATGGGTGTAATAGCGTTTTAATTGGTTAATTACAACGGATAACTATTCCAAGCGTAGATTGTTAGTATTCGATACCCCCTTTATGCTCTCAGAACCCCCTGAAATTCTCCCAGCCCCCCGAAATTATTTTATATACGCCCATGACATTTAATCTATTGGGGTTTTAATTCTACTTCGGTGGACTGTGCTGTTCAACTCTGGCCTCAAGGATGTCTCATTCTCGGCGAAGAATATCTCAAGGTTTAGACTGCGCAGTCCAAAACAAGAATTTCTTCTCCGTGTATGGGACCCTACCCCTTGATGAAGTTTCGGGTTCTGACCACAGGTATATTACGTACTGTATTGAGGCAGCAGGCCCCGCAGCGCGTGTTATTAGAAACCCGAGACTCACAGAGTGGTCCCGGTTCAACGAAATCCTTTCGGGGAGGATGGACGATTGTCCACGGAGAGTACATACTGGCATCGATGTAGAAGCCATAAATGATCACATTACCGAGGCCGATTCTCCGATAGCCAAGCGGCCATAAGAGCTCTATCCACGAATAGGATCAGGTCAAAGGTGGTACAGCAATGCAAAGACAGCTTAAACTTACTTGGACAACGTAACAAGGTCAGACTGGAGTGGGTCCCGGGCCACTCTGGTATCCAAGGTAATGAAAGAGCTGACGAGTTGGCCAATATTGGTGCAGCGACAATCCCCCTATCTCCAGAACCTCAATGTGGGATCGCACCAGCTGTGGCCAGATTGAGTATTAGAAGGTGGGCGGAAGCCGAGCACAGGAGGAAGTGGTGCAGCAGCTCCACCCAGAGACAGGCGAAGCTGTTCCTTTCCTTTGTGGACAAGAAGAGGACGGAGACTCTCCTTAATCTGTGCAGGTCCAAGGTAAGACTAGTTACAGCTCTTCTTACAGGTCACTGTAGAATGCACCGGCACCTCTACTCCATGGGGCTGACCAGGACCTCATGGTGCAGACTATGCTTTGAAGACGACGAGACGCCGTATCACATCATATGCAGATGTCCAGCTCTTGTAGCTAAGAGATACCTGCATTTTGGTGCAGACTTCATTGATGACCCTAGAAGGCTACCGGAACTGAACCTTCGAACTCTGTTAAGGTTCATTTCGGATACGGCGCTGTTGGTGTAACAGGCTGGCTTGTCGGGTGGCACAATAGGCCTTGTTGGCCTCGGTGCAGCTCCCTCTTCGTGGGCACCCGTTGTTAATAATAATAATAATAATAATAATGGGACCCTAAGACACAGCATTGGCTGTATTGGCTAGAAATACATTATTTACTAGAAATGTCTATTTATCAATAAATTTGCCTATGTTTATATTTCTTTTCACTCATGTGTTTTTTCACAATGCTATTATCCTTTCATTGCTTTTTTTTAATTTTTAACGCCCATTATTATTAACTACGAATTTTAGGACGGCTTATCTATAGGTTAGCACTCTTTTCTAGCCAGGATAGGGCTGATGCCTTTTGTTTTTTGTAAAGAAAAGCCACCACCCCATAGTGGGATCTGAACCCCCATTGTTTAATATTTTAGATAATTATTCAACAATGTCATGGATGCGCCGAGAAATAAAATACTGTAAAGCAATAATTTGGTAAGGGAAATTTGATTGTAGTATTTCCAGAAACTGCCCAAATTTAAATGGCTATTTTGTACATTAACAATTTTTATTTTCTATCCTTATTAAAATTTCTACTTAAAGTTAGTTTATTGCAAAAAATGTGGAAGGTATCATGTTGTGAAACACATTGATCCATCCACTGGAATAGTTCAGGCACTCTGGAACAGAGGACAGTTAGTGGCGTTTGGAAAATTGAGTGCTCTTATGTCTCTCGGTGACGGGCTCGTTCAAAGGAACTTGAGCTTGAAAGGGAGGAACACCCGGTCCTAATGAACTTTTCGATAGACAGGAGCGTAAGAGAATGATGATCCATGAGTCAGTTATGTAGATATCTTCATTATAATGGCGTATACAACCAACTAAAGATCGGGTAATTATGCATCAACAGTATAGATATAAAGGAAATTGAAGTTGCCAGGAGTTCGTTAGATAATAAGATTCTTCTCGTATAATTAGGTTTGGTCTAAAAACAAGAAGTTTGCTTCCAAGATGGAGTAACTAAGATGAGTATACACTCTGTAATTTATATTTTCCTAACGAACAAATTCTCGGGTCATTAATATCATTTTTCTTGCTGCAACATTCACATATTCGTATAATACATGTGCTTATTAGCTCTTTTAGCACGTTTCTCAACAGAAAGAAAACCCGCTTATGACCTCAAGTCACAATCCAGAATACTATTATAAATTCGAGATGGTTAATCAACTGATTTTAATAATAATTAGTAAAAAATAAAAAGAGTCTTACTTAAAACCACTACGCTACCAGGAAACACTGAAATGAATTTATTCTTCTGAATGAAAAAAATCTCATTTTTTGTAGACGAATGTATTTACTACAGGGCTGCAAGCAGTCAATATGAATTGGCAACGCCGTTTACTGTTATGCTTTGGTTTAAAATGTCTAAAATATTTCTAAGGGTGCGTTTACATCTGACACTTCTCGCAGGAAATATATGTCAGGTGTCGGATAGATATTCTCTTGAAGGTTTACATACTGACAGAAATAGCTAGACATTTATGTCATGGATATGTATAGGACAGTTATGGATTTGTTCTAATTTGCGATAAATTCACCAAGAGCACAAATAATCAGTGTTTACATCTGTTGGTATAGAAGTGTCGACAATACAGCTAGTACCCAAGATATTTATCTCTGAAATTAAATTCTTCTCGTAAAAATCTGTGTTTACACCTGGTGGTATAGAAGTGTCGACACATATAGTTCGTGATAGAAATATATATATCGTGAGATATATATGTCTGCAGACATAAATTGCTCATGGTTTACACTAGTCGCAATTTCTGTCTGATATAAATTTCCTGCAATAACTAGCAAGTGTAAACCCACCCTAAGAGATCAGTTCGATTTTAGTTCCAATCCAATAATTGTTGCCTCTATAAAAAATGTTTTTTTTTCCAGTTGTTAGCACTTTCCTCCGAAGGAAAGTAGCTATTGAGGTTGCACTCATGACGGAAGTTTTGAAAAATTTCTTCAAATCTTTATCGATCCTACCTAGTAGACACCGAAAATGACCCCCGGTAAAATTTATATATATATATATATATATATATATATATATATATATATATATATATGTCTGTTAACACGATAGCGGCCAGAGTTTTTGTTTTTTCGTCACGAAACTTGGTATATAGCATTCAATTAGCAAACGATTGAACGAGTTCGTTAACCACCAAAATCGTTCCACCGGAAGGGGGGGTTTACCCCGAACCCAAAACACTAATTTGACCATGCCAGCCGTAATATTTGTTATATTTCGACAAAACTTGGTATTCGTAGGTAATCTAGAGAGAAAAGTGAGATGTAAAAATAAACTAAATCGGTTCATTAGAAGGGGGGTTTACTCCGGACCCACATTACCAATTTGCCACTACCAGCCGTAATTTTTGTTACATTTCAACGAAACTCGGTATTCCTGGTGGTAATCAACAGAGGAAAATGGGTTGTAAAAATAAACTAAATCGGGTTATTTGGAGGGGGAGTTTACTCCGGACCTAAAGTACTAATATTCTCATGCAAGTCGTAATTTCTACTGCATTGAAACGAAACGCGGTATACGTCATGGGTATCTCATGAGAAAGAAGTGTTGTAAAAATTAAGTAAATCGGTCTATTTCAGGGTTTACTTTAAACTCTGTTTCATTAGAATTAGCCAGCCACACGTAGGTTCCCAAAGGCGCCGCGAGGAGCGCTATCTCCCACAAGGGGGACTGTATCCTGTTCCTGTGTCAGATCAAAAGACGGAAAATGAAGTTTTTGTGTATTTCTTAAATATATACAGTATCTTAAATATGTACAGTATCATGTAGTAACATAACTCTGGAAGCAAATTATTTACAAAAATAATAATTGAACAGTTCTCATAAGAAATGCAAATGAGCAGAACTATTTACATTTTTATTTTATTTATATAGGTTATTTACAGCAAATTATTCAGTAATGTAGTCTACACTACAAAAATTCTGAGGAAAGTGCTTAGTTATGCAGCTCCTGCGTGACGGACTTTTTTGCTTGTTATTGAATCAAAGGGTTTTAATTTTTTGCTCCAGAATACTATAAGCGATTTTCCATATTTAAAAAAAAATGTTTAATAAGAAAAAATACTTTGAAAATTATGCTTAAAGAATTTTATTTCCTTTTTATTCTCAATGAAGCTTTCATTGCAAAAAATCTGATTAAAAATCAATTAGGTGACTTCAAATAAAATGAGGACTTCATTAAAACTTCGTTTGTGTGTTAAAAAGTCTAATCCTTCAAAGGATTTATTATCTTGAAATGCACCGACACCACCAATATTGTTTAATCTTATCTTCGCTGGCTCATAGAGATGGCATTCAGATAAGGTATGCGCAATGGTACGCATTGAGCCGCATGCTCCATGTCTTCAGATTGGAATGAGACAATCTCGCGTGCCCTATCCTAAACCTTGACAGAACCACTACTCATATCCTCCTCCATCGTGGTCAAGGAGGTCTTCACTATCGGATGCGACCTGATTATTATCGTTTGTTTTGTACCACTCAGAATAGTAGATTGCCCTAATTTATTTTAGCGCATTGCGAAGGCTGAAAACAGTTTTTAAAAATACGGGTTCGTTTTATATCGATCTTGTCCATCAGCGTCAAGAAATTATCAAAATAAAAATTTATAAATAGAGATAGGTGTCTATTAACGCGATTGTGTCAATATTTTCTGTTCTTTCCTTTTCAAACGCATTAGATAATTATTATTATTTATTGCTGAGCATCCGCTACCATGGCGATTCGCTCAAGATACTTTTTCCATATAGCCCAAACATAAATGTTACATACTTTTAGCACTTTCCTCCGAAGGAAAGTAGCTATTGAGGTAGCACTCATGACGGAATTTTTGAAACATTTCTTCGAATCTTTATCGATCCTACCTAGTAGACACCGAAAATGACCCCAGTTAAAATTTATATACATCTATATATATAGTTATTGACACGTCAATAACTACATATATATATATATATATATATATATATATATGTATATATATATATATATATATATATATATATATATATATATATGTATATACAGTTATTGACGTGTCCGTTGACACGATACAGGCAAGAGTTTTTGTTTTGTTGTAGTATTCCCCCATCAAACGATTGAACGAGTTCGTTAACCAAAAAGCGGTCCATGGGGAAGGGGGGGGGGTTTACTCTGGAGCCAAAGTAGTTATTTGCCAATACCTGTCGTAATTTTTGTGATATTTCAAGGAAACTCGGTATTATTTTTGGTCAACTGAAGAGAAAAATGTGTTGTAAAAAAAAAATAAATCGGTTCATTAGGAGGGGGGGGGGGCAAATTACTAATTTGCTCATACCGGTCGTAATCTCGGTTGTATTATAACGAAACGTGGTATACGTCCTGGGTATCTAATAAGAAAGACGTGTTCTGAAAATGAACAAAATCGGTCTATTGGAAGGGGAGGGGTGTTCCTTTGTACTATGTTTGAATTGAACTCTCCCGCCAAACGTTGGTTCGCGAAACTCATCAAGATCAATAGATGAATGTGTGAAGCTTTGTGTATTTATTACGTAGTGTAGTACCACGCATACACAAAACTCTGGAAGGAAATTAATTACAAAATTAATAATTGAACCAGCTGCTCATAAAAGCAAAAGAGCAGAACAATTTATGTTTTTATTTTATATATATATATATATATATATATATATATATATATATATATATAATATATATATAGGTTATTTTAAGCAAATTATTCAGTAATGTACTCGACCCTACCCAGTTCTAAGGAAAGTGCTTAGTTATGCAGCTCCTGCGTGTCGGACCTTTGTTTTTTTTATTATTTTGCCAAACTTTAGGAGGTGATTCTAGACAAAATTTCCAACAAAAAAGTTAATTTGAGTTAAGGTCCGATTCTGAAAGTAAAAGGAGTTATGAAAAACGTCATAAAAAATACCTGCTGCCATTGGAAAATCAAGAGTTAGATGCGCTGGAGAAAAACTGGAGAATGTTTCAAAGTCAACTAAACCTTCAAAAGAAACCTCATGCAGCATAACTATGACCTACCAAGTTTCATATCAAAATTCCAACAACTCTAGGAGGAAAAGGGGGTGGACACATATACTGGGACACCCTGTATATATATATATATATATATATATATATATATATATATATATATACATATATATATATAAATTTTAACTGGGTTCATTTTCGGTGTCTACTAGGTAGGATGGATAAAGATTCGAAGAAATTTTTCAAAAATTTCGTCATGAGTGCAACCTCAATAGCTACTTTCCTTCGGAGGAAAGTGATAAAATGTGAGCATTAACATTAAAATACGGGCGTTCTTCAACTCTCTACATATTGGTTTATGGGGAAACCGATTCTCTCACTGGGAAATGTAAATGTGGTACCCTTTAGGCTATACTTCCAAAATTTCACATAAAGATCCTCTTTGGGAAGGACTTGTGCCTTAAGAGCCACTAGAATTCTTATCTAAAGAACATCCTCAGGGTTAGAGAAACGAAAGAACTCTGCTCCTATCTGTCAGTTTGCAGAGCTGGAATCGCCTTTATGCCCTTCGTTCTGTGCGGCTATGACCATTATCGTTGAACATCAGGTTGTATATTAAATCTGTGGTCCACATGAGATATCTAAATGCACTCCCATTCTAGCAAAGATTGAATTACCAATAGATAAATGGAGTAGCTGTCACTACCTCACCGCCATCTCCCCCCCCCCCTCTCACTCTCCCTTTCTATGTGCTGATTCTCAGCCATTTCATTGATTTCAGTTTTGACATGGCACTTAAGCTGAAGGTTGACCTTCCTACGGTTAGATAGTAGATCTTGGGGTTTAAGTGGTTTTAGTATTTCTGAAACTACTTAAGCTTGCTGAGTTAAGGCGAAACCAGTGACACAGTGTTATTTAAGCGTCTAACTACTTAAAATATACGAATGAATTTCGTGTATTTTATAAACTACAATTAAAATTGAATCTGGGTATAATGAACAGCAATAGCATCCAGTAGAATAAAACGAATAATGAGAAAACTGCTATTGACGGTGTTCGGTTGTGTAGTTACTAAAACTATATTTTTTTAATGCAAAATGTGTTTATGTTTGCCGAAGATTCACCTAGAGATTCAAACCTTCATCAGGGCTGTTACCAAGGGCGGACAGAGTTAATAATATTTATTTACATAGAAGTAATAAGAATTAATATGAGTAGGAATACAAAAGAAATCGGCTATCAAAAGAATCAAACTACATAAACTTTTATGAAAATATGACCGTTAATTACAAAACTGGCATATATATATTTGTCTGTTCGCTCTCTTAAAGTCTCAAACATGGTCCGATTTCGCTGAAATTTGGTAAAAAAAGCGAATGAAACCATTTTTAAGGCGATATCAGTTACTCTTTTGAGAAAATTGGAAAAATACCTGTTGGATAAAGTTATTGGTTAGGTACGTAGAATCATGGGAGCCAATTGAAATATTTTCTGCATGTTCGAAATTCATCCAAAGTAAAATGGTGAAATTTTGGTTACATTTCGAGTTTAGAAAGGATTAGAATAAAACATTTTATTAACAGATATTAACAGGTATGAAACTTTTAGAGACAAAATTGGAGGATAATTATTTATAGAAAGCAATTTAAATTCTAGCTATTCCCATTCATAAAGTTTGAGGAGAATATTTCATTCAAACTCACAGGAAGCCATTCAGTGAGCGAATTCAGAGAACGAAAGTCAAAGTTTCTCCGTCTTTGTTGATGTAGAAAGTGCATTTGATCGCACTTGGAGAAGGAATATTATAAATTCGCTAAAAACGAACGGGATTGATGGTTATATGCTGTCGTTCGTTCAAAATTTGTTTTAAAAAATCGACCTTTCTATGTAAGATACGGTTCAACTCTGTCTGACATTTTTGTACAGCAGAATGGTGTTCCACAGAGCAGTTTCTTGAGTTTAACACTATTCTGCGTCGCCATTAATGATGTCCTAAATCAGATACACGCTCCGGTGTTCGGAATGTTGTATGCTGATGATTTATCAATATACTGTGCTCATAAAAGTGTGGCTTACTGTTCTACTGAAGTTCAACGAGCCTTTTGCAATGTTTCTTCCTGGCTCAATGAGAATGGTTTCAAAATATCAATAAGCAAGTCAGAGGGGGTACTTTTTAGCCGACGGAGTTGCCTCCACTTAATATAGATGGGCGGAAATCCAGATTCAACCTGAAGCTCGGTTCTTAGGTCTAACCTTCAACTACACACTTTCATGGGCACCGTATTTAAAAGAATTAAAAAAGAGATGCTTGAACTCTTTGAATTTTTTAAAAGTTCTAAGCAACACTAAATGGGGAGCTGATCGTAAGAGTATGATAATGCTTTATAGAAGTTTGATTAGATCGAAATTGGACTATGGATGTGTGGCTTATGGATCTGCCAGTCCCAGAACCTTAAAAATAATAGATATCATTCATAATTCCGGTCTGAGAATAGCAATGGGTGCTTTTCGGACGAGTCCAGTAAATAGTATAATGGTAGATTCTGGTGAGCCCCCTTTACAGTATCGAAGGGATTATCTGGCCTTATCTTACTTCGTAAAGACAATTACATCTCCGTATCGCCCTTTAAACCAAAATTTTAGGGACTTGTACTTTAATTAACACAACAATTTTGGTAGCAGCAACCAATTTATACATAGATCCATAAGATTGCTGTCCAATGTGGATTTCGATCTAAGCAAACTTCATCAACTGGCATTTCCAAATCTCGAACCTTGGACTCTTCACGCTCCTAAAATCGATCTCTCACTTACTAGATACATCAAATGAGATACCGCTCCTACGATATTTCAGGCTGAATTCAATAGAATCAGATTGAAGTATCTTGGAGCAACAGAGATATACAAAGATGGCTCCAAAACTCATGATGGCGTAGGATGTGCGATGGTGGATAATGCCAGAATACTGATGTTATCCCTACCGAATCTTAGTTCCATTTATACAGCAGAGCTACTTGCATTAAGCAAAGCAGTAAATAGTTTAAATCATAATACTAGTAACTCAGTGATATACACAGACTCTCTGTCTTCTCTTCTTTCGTTACAGAACTTCTATTCCCGCAATGCGATCATATCAGACCTAATTGAGGGAATAGATTTTCAGTTTAAACGAAACCAACATGTTACTCTCTGCTGGATTCCTAGCCACAATGGCATAAGCGGCAGTGATAAAGCGGATTTGGCAGCAAGACAAGCAGTAAACGAAGGCATTCCTTACTCGCACATCCTACGGTCGGATGCTGTGGCTCATCTAAAAAATCTGATTCACTCAATGTGGCAATACGAATGGCTTGGAAATAGAGAAAACAAATTAAGAGAAATAAAATCGACTAACTCGGCATGGAAAACCTCATCCCAAAGCAGCAGGCGGGATGAGGTGGTTCTGTCGAGAGTAAGAATTGGCCATACTAATCTCACCCATTCTTACTTATTCAAGCGGGAAGAAAGGCCTGAATGTACAGTATGTGGTGAAGATCTAACAATTAAACATATTTTCACGGACTTTAGAGCCTACGAGGAGATTCGAAATCAACTGGACATTCATGGTACTCTCTTTGATATACTTGGAGACGACCATGAATTGTGTCGGAGAACATTGAGAGTCCTCAGGGCTACAGATCTGATCACAAAAATATAAATGATAATTGAAATTAAAAGAGAACGTAGAACTAGAATATAGTTGTGGATGGGTGTGTCCGTCTGTGAGTATGTGTGTGTGTGTGTGTGTGTGGGTGTGTGTGTGTGAGTGTGGGTGGGTGTTATTCAGAGTGTGTGCGTTTAAAATTACATTTTTAGGTATTTTTTAACCAGTTTTAATCCTTACGTTATACCCTCTATTTAAAATGACTTAATAAATATATATAGATTTGATTAATTTTTTTTTATTCTAACAGTACATTCTTTGGCTCCATTTAAGTATATACAGGCACCAATGACCCTAGTGGTTGATGTGCCTTAAAAGGAAAAAAAAAAAAGTTTCTCCGTCATTTACGTTTCCGTAAACTCAGATTGAATACTCGGAAAATGCATTTATTTACTCGGAGAACAATCACCGACCGTTGACCCTAAATATTGTGACGATAGTAAATTCCTTTATCCGAAATATGATATAATAATGGTTTGTTGGCTAGATATTGCCTTTGGCGTAACCACCTGCGTAAGCCAACGAATGAGAAATACAGACGGACAATAGTTCAATTTCTTCAATTTAGTTCTCAAGCTCATTAAAATAGCTCGCTTGAGTGATGCTCGTTTACTCTTAAAATTATTGGGTATTAGCTTGCATATAAACAATGATCAACAAATATTTCTTTCAAATAGAAAGAATTCCTAAAATTTAAAAATAAAAAATTTATATACATATATATCCAGACTTATATAAAAATGACGTGTTTTTTGTAGTACAGCGCTAATTTTTTCTGCGTCTACACATTGTTTTTCAACGTTTCATTACATTTTTAAAATCAGCATTAAATATGCTTTTAGGCTAATACACATTCTATGTTCACAAATATGTCATTCAAACCAAAATATCCATTTAAAAAGTAGAAATGAAGAAGAGCTTTTGGTTAGCGACAACTTTTTTCTTAGTTTTACAGAGTGGATTACGTTTCGGGATTTGTAAATTCTATATTTTCCTTTGAAATTATGATTGTCTATATGAGTTTTAATGTTAAAATATGTATGTTGGTTGATGTTACCTACGGAGTCTACCAATATTTCTTCGGCTAAAACCGGGAAGCTATTTATATCTAGCCCGAGTTCTTGTATGAAAGCGTTCTTTGGTAAAAAAATATTTTTATAAAGTATGGCCAATACTTTATAAAAATAAAAAATGATACTTTTAAGAGTCGGACTTTTTATTCTTGATGTTTTCGCATTGCTAGAACATGTAACCTTTCATATCCTGGAATTATGATATTTCAAATCCAGTATCACTGTGAGTGAGTGATATTGGTGGGCAATAAAAAGCCTCAGTTTTCTGGAAAATAGAATATAACTCAATTGATTTGAAGCTTTTATGTATTCCGAGAAAACAACTTTTTTCTCTAAATAAAAATTCGCTCTCATATTTCCCTCAATTTTCAGCTTTTTTTAGTTTCTTTTCTTAATTAAAGCCTTCTTTTCTTTTTCCTGAAGCCTTCGTTTTGTACAATTGGAATTTTGTTTGAAACAAAGCAAGAAAGAGATGATTAAAGTACTTCTAGACTTTCGTAAACTGAGTGAACATCGCCAAGATGCATATAAAAGGGAAGTGAAAATTGTTCAGCATCATTAAGAATATTTGGCTTTTTTAGTAAATAAAATATTTCAGCTAAATTCAAATATCTATTTATGTCGACAAGTAAGTGGAAAATGCTTCTATTTGACCAATTCATAAAAATATTGAAAAATATCGGAGTGCCGATTTGTCTTTCTATTGAAGGTACGTTTAATTGACATGATTAACGGTTTAATATTAATAATATATTTTACTAATAAATACAATATTAACTTTTGCATCTATACTTAAATTTACACTGATCGAATTTTGAATGTATGGTTTTAATGTAATATTTATTCGAAAATGTACATAACATATTTTTTTTTGGTATTAAGGAACATATTTCATAATCTGCATTATTGTTATTCGATTAAATATTAAAACGTCTGATACTGTTAGAATATAATTCTTGTAATGCTTATTCAGAATTGTGGATTAGTTTTAATGCTTATATTATTTATCTTGTTCAGGTGGTTGAGTATGTGTGCTATATATTTTCTTCATCGCCGAGTAGTTCGGACATATTGTAAGGTAAGTTATGGTTTTGTGTCAATAAACAATCTGTCTGTATATGTTTTTTATTCATAAGTGCATACAGTATGTCACTCTGTTTACAAGGCGATATGTGATGTCTGGTCATGATCTGTCTCTGTCAGCCGTGAATGGCCAATTATTAATTAGTTGTTTTCATTTATTTCTTGAGCTCATTCCCCAACTGTTAGTTTTATCACTCGAAAAATCTTATCAGCCGTTGTTATTTAATTTATGCCTCATTTTGACGACATTTGATAAACATCAGAGCTCGGTACTTAAAATAATTTAAATTTTACACAGAATTATTTCACATTTTCGGGTAAGGACATTAATGAATGCCTTCAATCTAGAAATGAAACTTCATTTTCAGATGAAATTATCTTGATTTTATAAGGAATTCCATAGGAATTCCTTTGTTTAAGAAATTAATTTATACAATTAATGTTGGAGACGATCTGAAAATTTCTTCTCGAAATTCTAAAGTACCTACTCAAGTTTTTCGGTTGAAATGATGGTAATCCTTTCGGATTTTTAATTTCCTGTTCTTTCAATTACGCAAATACATCTAAAAGAACATGTTTTCGTACGCAGAAAGGGGATCCAAGCACGAATATAGGGCGCAGGAAGCTACCAGCTGGTTAACGAACGTTTTGAATAAGTCAATATATTTCTGTACCCAATTTCATCAGAATAGAACCATACTAGGTTCTGCTATACAATGATCACATATATACATTTGAACCGCCAGTATTTTCGCGATCAAAGATGTCTCAAATATTGAAGTGTCTAGTCAGCACTTCCCTGTTGGATCGTCCAGTTGCCGTCAGAAGTGGGCTTATAGAGGTAGAAAGGAACGTTAAAATAGTACGAATTTATAAATAACAGTCCATATCCAATTATTCAATTGAAAAAAATGTCAGAAGGTTTAAGATGTCTTTCCATTGGCTTAATTCGAAATCCAAAACTTCCAGGTTCCAATTTCCCAATAAACACGCCAAATCGTGCAGATACGCGGAGGAAGGTCCTGTGGGACATATGTATCAGTTGCTGTTTTTTATTTATATATATTAAAAAGAAAGATTTTATTGATATCTAATCTCTAACTACTAACCGATTTATGGATTCCTATTTACCAATAATTTTGATGAGATTATCTTCCTTCTATTTTTCATAACCTATGAGTTACTCATTCTCAAAGAACCCAGCCAAAGGAATCGCTTGACAATGCTCTATTTCTACCAATGCGAATAAGCAAACAACATCTTATAAACTTAAATAAACGATCTAAATTTCAAACTATTTCATTTTATGCAGAGGAGTTAATAAATATTTCATAAAGAGTTTACTTTTGTTTTTAGTTTAAAGTAGCAACTTTAATGAAAATTATCTTTGTACAAACTGTTTCACTGTCAGCTCATTATCTCTTGCACGCTAAGAAAATAGCTATATCATCCATTCCCTAATCCACTCTGTGATTCGGCAATAAATAGTTGGATATGACTCATAGAATAAGTAATTCAGTTTTAGCGCGTTTCCTCCTTCTCTCAATAAGGAGGGAACCTTAAAAAGAGGGGGGGGGGGAGGATGAAACATATACTTTTAAAGATTTTTATATAGGCCTTATGAAAGACTGCCTTTTCGTGTATGTTTTTTAGTTTTTCTTGGAAACGAAGCGAAAACGAGATATATGCCACAGGTCTTTTTTTCTTTGTTTTTTTTTTCATCCTGCATCGATTCCCGAAGTTCGGAAGTTTTTTTGGGCAGACACCCCTTTATATGCCCCCCTGTATATGTCTATTTTTTTTTTTTTTTAATATTTAACTGTTTATTTGATGTAAAAAAAACAACAACAAAACATGATATATACATTGTGTACCTACAGACCACAAGGATAAATTTACAATTTAAAACAAATTAACTTTAATGTCAATGACAATTAGTTTGATGCAAGGAATGTATCTTCTTCAGTTCCTTGCTCTATTACATTATGAAAGTGAATATAAAATTCATTATTTGGAAGGAAAATAGTAAATAAGAAGAAGTACTATTTATATATATATATACAATAGAATATACAGTTAGGGATTAATGAGTAAATGTTTATGTTGAGTTATCTCACTCCTGATAGTATAATCCAGTTCTTGGCTTGCACTCGGCACAGTCTGTTATACTTATTTCAATAATATATGATTTGTCCTTTTATGTACATATCTCTTAGTGCTACTTTTGCTATAGTTACCTATATTCTTAATAAGTGGGTTAGGTTTTCCCTTGCATGGTATATGTCTATGTTCGCACACTAGCAGGCTCATAAATGGTACGATTTTGAATGAAATTCGGGACAAACAGATTTTCTCCTATTTCATAACTTTATGCTAAGTCATGTTTGTTAACTAGCAAAATCTCCCACCGGAACATGGTTTTAAGGCTGAAATTTACGTAAAAAATTCCAACGCTTACGTTTTGTCGATAATGACTTGCAGGTTTACTTTTAAAGGGGTTTCTAACATAGGCAACCTTTTGGAGAAAAGTAGATGACAGCTGTTTTCTTAACTAAATTTTGGACTAGGTATTCACAACAATGTTCTGCTGAAAATTGTTTCAGATGTTTGAAATTCTTCCGGTCTAACATATTGAAATTTTTGTTGCATTTGGAATAAAAGAAAAATTAGAAAAAAAGAATGTATTAACCGACATGAAAGGTTTGAGAATTTCATATATTTTCTAAAATATCTCAAAAACGTTTTTCTCTAATCTAAAGCTTACTAATGTAATCAATAGGAGAAATAAGTGCCTGAAACTACGAAAGTGTTAGCTTTGAATCTTTGAACGGTTCTTTCTTTTTGATTTCTTCAGTTATTTTTTCCGAGCGGAAGTTGAAGAAGCCAAGTCAAGAAGATTTGCTAAGTTAGTGGGATCTTTTCTTTAAGATTTCATTCGAGTAGATGTTTCAATTATTCACAAAATATTAACTATATTTATTGCAGTGTTTTTAAAATACATTACGGATAATATCGTTATGGCGGCGCTAATGTCCAGAAGTCGATGCGCCGTAAAAAACTTATGGAAACACACAAAAATATGCAATAACGTTAAAACTGATGTTGCTTATTTTTATGTTATAAATACTTATTTTGTGAAAACTAAATAAATGAATCCCATGTAAAACTATAATATAGGACAATCCGATAAAACAATTCTTGTATTTCAATATGTTTATTGGCTTCGATATGTAATACATATCAATAAATAAATAAAAATTGGGAGATAAAGGTTTTTATATGATTTACGTTTTGTTATTTTTTTTTTTTTCCATATTTCCTCTAGTAAGCAAGAGACATATTTTTTTATTGTAGTATGACAGAGACATATAGTATTTATTTATTCATAACATTTTCAAAATAACAATCAATTCCTTCGTTGATTAAATATGTTATGACATGTAGGTTTGCCTCTACTCGTTGTTAAATATTAATGATTTTATTTTATTTCAACGTATCGATCGCTGTAAATTAATTGTAATTTAATTAGATCGAACAAGAATGAAATTACTTATGAATTTGATGTATAATCCCTTATATGTATCTCTGTTGTAGACATTTAATATTAATCATGATATATTATGAAACAGAAAATTAACTAATAATAATTACCAATTACTAATTATTACTTTTCATTAGATTATTTTAGTGTTAGGGAGTAAATTTCGGATTTAGTTATAATATAAGGGACTTACTATTATATTAGTCTCTGGTGGTTCTAGATAATATTCCTAGGCGACGTAAATACCACTGTTTTTTGCCTGTTCTCGGCAGAGCTGCCTTGGAGTATGCAAAATCACAATTCTTAGGCTTGGTTCCTGCTGTGAGAAGGGTTCGACACTTGGCTACCTGTATAACCTACAATGTGATACTAAGCTCTTCCAATATTGTTCCTTGGCATAATTTATGTGTTAAAATATATTATTAATTCAATGGCGTTTTTCTGTACTTGATTATTGCTCTATAAGTTTTTCGGCTAATGGTTTGAACAATTGTAGGTGGACTTATTAATTATTTTAGCGCGTTTCCCCCTCCCGTCCAAAAGAAGGAAACCCCTTACGACGTCGACCAGATGAAGCAATCCGATAGTGCCGACATGAAAATTTCACCATTCAGAACCCATAGATCACGAAAGTGGCTTTTATTGTATCTAAAAATAATTTTTTTTTTAATTTTTTTATTTGTTTTTTTGACGGCGCATCAACAAATCTTGGCTATTAGCGCCGTAAAAATAAAATTATTTTGCGTTTTAAGATATAAATCGTTTATAAAAAACCTATCCCCTCACTATCTTAAGCAAAATACCGTACGTTTTTATATACGTGGAATTTTCATGTATTTTTTATTATTTCAGTGTACCCTAAACTGAGCATGTCTATTGAATGTAGGCTTATCAGCTAACTAAACCAAATGAATTGTTATTTATTTAGAACAAATATTAGTAAAAAAGTATACTAGTATTCGATATTATTTTCACTGTTTGCACCGGCAAAACTCTTGAAGTTCAGTTATTTTAGTATTAAACGTATTATTTATGAAGGTTATTTTTAGCTTCCATTTATTCTGAGGAAGGAAGGCAGGATAATATTTTATACAAATATACAATATTGGTGGACACAAATATATGAGTATAATAATTATGTAGATCAATGTCTGGTTCAGTACTATATCAATACATTAAGGTATAATTTAAAACCTTAAAGATTAGAATAAGAAGATTCTGCAGTTCATTATATATTAGAATTGTGATTTTATGTAAATTAGATTTAAACTTTATGTGGATTTTTACTCTTTTTAAGAAGTTTTGCTTCGATCAAAGTTAAACAGACCATTATGGAGTAATAAACTTTAGAGTGAGTCTTTGCACAGTTTACTCTCTTCCTACAAGGCAAAACTTTCGTTTGAGAGGCTAATATCATGACGATAATGTTAGTGTGAATAATATAATTAACATATGATTTTATATATACTTATATAATTTATGAACAGTTTGCGTAAATATATACTTTGCAATTTCCAAACTTTATCGATATTCTAAATTTATATAATTAAATTTCATGTAATTCAGCCTCGTTAACAAAGATCTTAACAAACAACAAAACATCATAATTAAAAGAAATTAAGATAAACGTAGATTTTAAGTAAATTACGCGAAATTTTGGAAATTAATCCAGAAAACGTATTAGCTGATAAGGTAGCTAAAGCTACAGCAAAACGTTGCAGTTACTAATTTCTTATGATAAAATAACCAAAAACTACGTAATAGGTTTTATAATGTTTACGCAGTTTATGCGATAAACCATTTCCTTAATTATTGAAAGTTCTCAGTCTGAAAAATTATAATTGATGTTACTTATTAAAATGTTACAAAACTGAGAAAACCGCTGGAAAAATATTTAAATACTATTTATAACACGATATATCCGAAGGTCATGGACAATGAATTTTCGTTAGAATTCGATCAAGAAATTTCTGCTCTCTCAGGGACAGAATTGAACGAAGCATTATTGGATTTCTTAAATCTAGTTAGAAGCTGAAGGAAAAGAGGACGGAAAATATTTACAGTATATCTAACGTAGCTATGTGCAGAATATCAATGGAAGTTGGATATTTTTCATACTTCTGTGTAAAGAATGTCTGAAGGAATCCATAATTCTAAATTGCTAATAGTTGTTTTATTCAGACTGTCCGAAAACCATAAAATATAGTTTCAGAGCATATCATGCATTATGTATGTCACCTCAAGAGCGACAAAATATTATAATACATCGTGTCTATACACTTTTACCACAAAAATACATAATACCAGTACAAATCTAAAAGAACCCCAAATTTTGTTTTTAGCGCGGTTCCTCCCTCCCCCATAGGGAGGAACCGCGCTTATAGGGTTGATACAATGAAACAATCCGGAAGTGCCGACTAGAAAATTTCGCGTTTCAGAACCACTAGAGACCGAAAATAACGGTGGTTCAAATTTGTATATATATATATATATATATATATATATGTATATATTTATTTATATATATATATATATATATATATATATATATATATATATATATATTTGTCTGTTCGCTCTCTAGATAGAAGACGAATGGTCCGATTTTGATGAAATTTGGTACAAAAATCCTTCGTCCAATTTGAAAGATCAAGTTCGTTAACCAGCAAAATCCGCCTACTGGAAGATGGCGTTTGGGGCGAAATTCGCGCCAAAAAAATCGTAACGCTTACGTTTTTGAGTTCATAAGCTTGTAAGTACTCGTTTTATATGATTCCTGGGCTAGGAAAACGAATGAAACCATTTTGAAGGCGATCGCTTTAACCGTTTTCGAGAAAATTGGAAAAATAGTTTTTGATTACCGTTTTTGGTTTGGGTACTTAGAATTACGGGATTCAGTTGAAACTTTATCTGCATGTTCTACTTTCATTAGAAATGAAAGTTTATTCTACTTTCGTTAGAATAAAATATTTTATGAACAGACATGAAAAGTTTTGGGAAGTTCGTATACTTTCAATAATATCTCGAACACGGTTGGGAAATCGTGGTAAGTGGATAGAAACTATTTGAAAGCTTACTAAATTCTCTACAAAAAAGATTCTAAAACTATTTTTGATTAGGTTATGTCAATCGGAGAAATAAGTGCTTAAAACTTCAAATACGTCTGTTTTGTTCTTATGAACGGGTTTTTGTCGTTCTTGTTGTAATTTTTGTCTCTTTCCCTTTGTTTTTTATTGCTTTTTATTTTTGTAATTTCTTATGTTGCGAAAATTTTGTGTGTAAAACAGGATATGAAAAATGAGGCCAATTTTCTGTTGCTAGAAATAATATAAATTTTGGGAACTTTCATTAATATCTCGAAAACTGTTGAGAATTTTGGTAAACGGAAGAATACCATTAGAAAGCTTATTAAATGCTCTACATAAAAGGTTCTAATAAAAGTTTTGATTAGGCGATGTCAATCGGAGAAATAAGAGCTTAAAGCTTTAAAGTAATTGATTTCGCTTATTCGAAGTGTTCTTTTTGTCTGTATTTTATTCCTTGTTATTTTTTAATTGCTTATAGTTGGATAATGTATTCGAAAATAAAACAGGTTAAGTAAAATAACAAAAACAATTTATTGTTAGAAATATAGAGTTCCAAGATTCCAAGACCTTGTAACTAGCGGGACGGTTTCTAGTGTTGCCGACCCTTCCAAGATTGTAAATCCTACCTTTCAAGACTGGTGGAACCAAAATATAACTGTCAGGGTTCGGTCACTGCTACTTAATAAAACTACATTTTATCGTAAAAATGGTTTTATTATGCCGACGTTTCGGCTTGAACTTCAAGCCTTCATCAGGGCTGTAAATACAAGTAGGAAATATTTAACACTAATATATGCACATGTCTATGTAAATATACTAACATATATATATATATATATATATATATATATATGCACACACATATATAATATATATATATATATATTTATATATATGCATATACACATACACATATACACGCACACATATGTACATATATATGCCCACATACATACACATATGGGGTATGTATTATTAAGTAGCAGTGACCTAACCCGGACAATCCCTACCTTGCATCATCAACGGTCAACGATCTCCTCTCAACAAAATAATAACTGCTTCTATTTTAATCTTTCGAAATTAGACTAGGGTTAAGAACGGAACCGCGCTAAGATGAGGCAGTTCCTGCGAGTCGGACTTTATTTGTTTTTACCCAAATAAAACCCTGTAAACACTTATTATATACTGTGGCAGTTTCTCCCCTCTGCTGAGAAATGTTGACGTGTCATAATACATACGCCAACATTATGTGCATGTATTTATATACACTCGTATATATATACATTTATTTGATAAAAAAACATTACATTCCACTATGTACGCAATGTACTATGTACGCAATGACTTTAAATGTTATTAACGTAATAAGGACTGCTCCGGCGCTAATGACCTAGAAGTAGATGCGCCGTAAAAAAAAAATAAAAAAAAAAATAAGGACTGCTGTAAAGGAGAAAACTTGAACATATCACAAGGGTTTTTTCTCTTGAGGGAGGGTAGCACCCATTGTCTGCGGACAATAGCACCTATTTATACGAAGTACGAACAGTTAATATTGTGGACTTTAGATGTGTACGTATGTCTACTTAATTAATTTATTTAGCATAAAAAAATTATTACTTTGGAACTTAAACTTTCAAAGAAATAAATAAATTCTAGCCAAATTATATTAGTTTTTAATTATTTCAACTATAGTCATAGAATTGGAGGAGGTGTTGCGAAACCAACTAAAATAGACCTGTTGGGAAAGTTAATTTTCGGAAGGCTGAACTTTGATGAACCTTAGTTCTGATCTGCAGAGTTTAAACTAGTTTTAACCATTAATACTAGGGGAGACGAAGCATTATATATCTAATTTTGTAACACCATGTTATATTTTGGGGTGATATTCGTGAATGACGTTATGAAAGACTTATAAATGAATAATTATTATACTCGTTTACCAAAACAATTCTCATTAATTTACCGTTTCAAGAAATGTACCATTATTCGCGAGTAATCAATAAAATTACTTGATTCAATCAAAACTTTTTTCCCATAACGTGTGCATTATAAGATACTGTCGTAAGTTCAATTTGAACAAGCACATAATATGTAGATAAGGAAAATACACACATAAGTAAAAATATACTACAGAGACGTTTATATGAAAATCACGTGTCTGTTTGTCTGTCTGTTTGTTCCTTATACAAATCCATACCGTTTGACCGATTTTGACCAAACTTTGTACACTGGTAGGTCTTGATCCGGGAAGTCTCGTAGGCTAGGTCAAAAGTGTCTACCAGCGTTTTTTCTGTATTATGTTTGTTTCGTATACAAATCCACACCGTTCGACGGATTTTGACACACACACACACACACACACACATATATATATATATATATATATATATATATATATATATATATATATATATAGGGGAAGGTGTTGTACCTTTGACCACTTTGCAAAATTGAATTTTATTTGGCTTGAATATTAAAGCTAAATTTTTTTTGTTTATTTCATTGCAACTAGTATTCTATTGCTTATCATATTTAAATTTTCAAGGTTCTAGCTTTGCATTTAATATTTTTTATTAATTTTTTAAAAAACAATCGTACAGTGGTCAAAGGTACAACATGTAGTACCTTTGACCATGGGGTGTTGTACCTCTGACCACGTAAAAACATCACAGCAGTGGAGAAAAAAAAATGTATTCAGTAATATTGCAATTAATTGTAAGTTTAATAAATACAGGACAAGGATGTAAGCATACTAAAAAAGCTATTATTGATATTATGTTTTGCATAATATGTTGAAAAAATCCAGTCCAATCGATAAACGTTTTAACTGTCAAGCAGATCCACTAGCAATAGTAGGGTCTGGAAATTTAGCCAAAATGTCTTCAACATCAATATCTTACAAATTTTCATCTTCTCTCGAAAATTTGTCACTTAAAGTTTGTTTTTTGAAATATTGGATCTTAGACATTGGACATTTAATTCCACAAATCTTTGCGACTTAATATGTAATATTCTTTTTACTTTTATTTTTAACATGTATAAAATTTCCGTTTTCCAAATAATATTTTTCAAATAGTTACTGGACATCGACATAACTCACGACATTTATCAGACGAATCAACGACACTTTCTCCAGAAGAAAGTTCGGTGTCAGTATCAGAATCTGAACTGTCAGAATAATTTTATTTTTATTTACCACTTTTTTTTGGAAGTGGTTTATTTGTATGTGGTGTCTTACGTTTAGGGTGGTGCTTTCGTTTTTTATTTTTCACCTTCAATAATTAGCTTTTCAGGAATATCTGCCAGGATACGAGGCCGTTCCCTTTAGGCCGGCCTCTATTTGGCATTTTCCTTCGATGAGGTCTTACAACTTCAAGTGGAACGATAAGGGGCAATAGGTTTGAACTGCTACACTGAGGATTGATAAAGCCAGTTTGAACTTATTTCATTTATTATTTTTTAAATTCTTTGAACAATTGAAACAACCAATATTAAGTATTTTTTTTAAATATGTAGCAGAAGAACATAAAAGTTGAATTATGAAAAAATTACTCAGGTGTGTTATACCTTTGACCTGGTCAAAGGAACAACACCTAGTCGTGGTCAGAGGTATAACATCCTGGTAGTGCAAATTACAAAGCATGCTAAACTTTTTAAGGTTAAGATAAATAAATTTCAAAAGCTACGCCATGTTGCTTATTGTAATAGCTACTTTGTCAAATGACTTAGATGGAAGTCAGAGGCATAATACAAAAAATACTATGAGGCAAAACGTCATCAATAAATAACTTAGATTTTTATGATAGAAATGGATAAATATTTTTTGCAAGAATCCTCTTTGACTTGAATAATCCAAAGTAGGTTACACAAGCCCTCTAGTGAAGGATGTGACGTGGCGCCCTGCGTGGAGTGAGAACCTGTTGTATACCTCTTTGGAACTGAGTTACATTTTTATATTCGATTCGGAATTCGCACTACTTTTAAATTATTACTATCCACAAAACGATAGTCTATTTTCTTCTCCATTTTGGATGTAACACTTCCCGAAGCGAACAAGAGAGTTTTGTTCTATACAGGGAGCTAACATCCCGTTGTTCTAACCCCCCCCCCGTAAACACTTCGCATTTTATTATTTTCCGGATGTAATTATCGTAGCAAGAGAAATGCCTAAAGGACAAAAAAAAAAAAAAAAAAAAAAAAAAATGTCAACCTATGTCATAAGCTGTGAATCTAATGATTCATTAAGGCAGAAACCCAGATGAATAGTATGAAATGAAATAATTATTCATTAAATGACCCTTAGCTCAAATATATATAACTGGCGAATAGGGGTCTCCCGTGGTCTAATGGCTAGCGCCTTGGATTCATAAGCGGGAGATGGTGGGTTCGATTCCCAACCTCCGGCAGGAATTTTATCATCCCACGGCTCGCTGGTAAAATTCCTCGCTGCACCCTGGATGTCGGCGCTAATGACCTAGATATAGATGCGCCGAAAAAAAAAAAAAAAAAAAAAAACTGGCGAATAAGGCGGAAGGTCAATAAAATATCGTCACACACTTTACACTTTTATTTATCTTCCCTACATGTTTCGCACCATTTTTGGTGCCTCTTCAGGGGAACACACTTAAACATTAAATTCAGCCTCAACCTGAGGAATGGAACCTTCCACTAGCAGGGCCTTGTCTAGACTGGTCATTGACTGAACGAATCCAATATGGTGTCAAATAGTCAGCTGATCGATAATCGATCTGTCATAAATTTAAAATTGATTTTAATTTCCAGATGAAATATAGTCCTATAATACCATTTTCTTATTTTTTATCAAATAAATTAATGAAAATATTATTAAGATGGTGTATTTCTGTTTTTTTATTTATTACTTTTTTCCTGTTTTTAATGATGTGTATGTTTTCTTTAATCTTTCTTTTCATTCTATTTCTTTCTTTCCCTAATATTCTGATGTTTTCAAAATCAAATTCATGACCATATTTTATAGCATGATAAGCCAACGCCGTTCTGTTTTCTCCATTATCAATATTTTGAGCATGTTGTTTAATACGTTTTCCAAGTAGCTGTTCCAATTCCCCTATGTATGCTTTACCGCAGCTATTACAGTCAATTTTGTATATATTGTACTTAGTTTCCTTTAATTTCACTCGGTCCTTAATGTAACTGAAACTATTTTTAATTTTGTTATCATACTTCCAGGCGATCTTTCCGATCCCTTTACAAATATGTCTGATTTTGTTTGATATTACGGGATTAAAATTGAAGGACAAATAACGGGCTGGTTCTGAATTCTGGTCTTTAAGGAAACGATTCACCTTTTTACTAAATTGATCAAAAATGTGTTTATTGTATGGGCTTTCATATTTCTCTAACCTATCCCTGTTTGCATCAGCTTGAATCGCCCTGCCGAAGAAATCGCTAATTTTTGATTGTTTTGCTTTCTTTAACTTTATATTGCCAATGTTTTCATCAGATTCATCAATGGAATTCCGTTTACGTTTTAATGTATTTTCTGACCTTGATTCTAGGCATTCAGTATTGTTTTTGTTTTCTAGGTTTACGCGTTTTCGAGTAATTTCTTCATTTTCATCCCTTTTCCTCTTTAAAACATTTGTACTATCTTCCGTAAAGAATTCGTCCAAGAATTTAAAAACTTTTGTTTCAAACTTAAAATTACATATGCCCTGGTCAACTATTTGCAAACTCCTCTTTCCATACGATACGTTTTTCTCGGCTCGTTTAATTTCTTTTTCTATTAAGAAATCAGAGTAGCAATTTTAACGGAAAAGCGACCTTAATTTGTTTTTAATTTCTGTAAAATATTTTGGGCTTGTTCTCTGGAGTGCAGTTAATGTTCTATTGTAAATGAGGTTATTATTAAAAAGGAGAATTACATTAATAAAATGAATAATATATTTACAGACGGATCGGTTTTTAAAGAAATTGATTACGATCCTACTAATGGGTTAACGAATAGAGTTATAAAATTTGTTAACAATTTGGTAAAAAAGAAATTTATAAAGAAAACAGAGAGACTAAAATAAAAACAAAAAAAAATATAGGCTGACTATTTGACACCATATTGGATTCGTTCAGTCAATGACCAGTCTAGACGAGGCCCTGCTAGTGGAAGGTTCCATTCCTCAGGTTGAGGCTGAATTTAATGTTTAAGTGTGTTCCCCTGAAGAGGCACCAAAAAGGGTGCGAAACATGTAGGGAAGATAAATAAAAGTGTAAAGTGTGTGACGATATTTTATTGACCTTCCGCCTTATTCGCCAGTTATATATGAAATGAAATAGTTTTACATGATCCATATATCCTCAAACAGCTTAGTCATTCAGCTAGTTAAAGGAACGGGCTATAATTAAAGAGAGGCTTGCTTGCTTTTCCTGGTTTTATGAGAAAATATTTTCAGTTTTGAGGACTGACGGAGCATTCATACATTTAATTCAGGCTATTAAGCCATGGGGTGGATGGTTTTTTGAAAATATGTTAATGTTAGTTTTTAGCTCATCAAGGATTTTCCTTCAAAATCTATTTTTGGCTTTAAAACTTCTAATTTTCATTCTCCTCACTGATGATAGAAGAGAATTATCCTTTAACTTTTTGCTAACAGTATGTTGGTTGATTTTAATATGAATTTCTTGCTTTAGGCTACATAGCCTGGTTTCGGTTCAGACTTTTTTTATATTATTTTCTCAAAGGCTTCCTGTAACTGCCCAATTATATTAGTTTATCTTTGACCAAATATCCTGAATCGTAGAACCGTTGTTTATATTTCTACTGGCAATAGTGAATCAAAAATGTGGGAGAGTTAGACTGCTGAATTCCTGCAAGCTGTATTGTAATATTTTACTACATTTTTGGATTCCTCATACCAACAGAAAACTGGGCAATTTTTATAACTTTTAGCTTACTAAAGTATCCTGAATTGTGTGTAACTTTTTGAATATATTAGTAATATGTGCGATTGATGTGTAGTCGTTCTGTAATTTATTTTGTATCTAATATTCAAGTTCAATTTGGAGTTTTAGTTTTTATGCCGACTTGTATCCGAGCATTTCATTTGAGTATAATTAGAAAATGGTTACTTCTATCAAAGTGTGGAGAAGCCTAAAGAAAAATATATATGTATGTGAGTATGTGGCCTATGTTTAAGTGGTGCTTCTTCAGTGTTCGATGATATTAAAACAATGTTACCATAAATATTTTGTATGTTGTTACCCATTTGGTCAAATTCGTTGTCCTAAAATTCTGCATTTGAATGCCAAGGAAATAATTTAGGATATGGCTACAAAGAGAAAAGTCCGCAAAAGCGTATACTTCAAAACGGCTCCTCGATTTGAGGTTCACAGTGGAAACTGTTAGGAAAATAAACTTGGACTGAAACTACTTGGATTGAAGTGAGCAATCTATGAGGTTCAAAGGAAATGTTATCTCCAACAGAGGCACTAACAACAAGAGATGCTTTAATTCCCGAGACAGGTGTGTTTCAAGAAACAAGTATTGCTCTCCTAGGAAAATAGTGTTTTATTTCCTTCTTACAACGAAAGATTAAGTTCAAATTTTTAAGGGTACCATTTGTATTTATAAGCCGTTTGTTATTAAAGTATTTAGTTTGGAGCTCGACTGAATTATCTGAAATAGATTGGAATGTCAGAGAAAAGAAAAAATATTACTGAAAGTATAAATTATGTATTATAACGAAATATTTGAAATGGGAATAACTTAAATATTGAATGATTTTGAAAGAGTTAATTGCCCGTTCAATTAACATAATTACTGAAAAGTGTAGTACTTACATTCTTCGATTGAAGAACAAATGTGACTGATGAAGTAAGGCACTCGACTTATATTCTTAAGGACCTCATGAGTTCTAGAGTAGGGTGTAGACTAGGGTTATTATATTCCTGTGTCTTCATTCGGGGCTAAAAGTAGGAGGACGTAGGCCCATTCAGTCTTTAATGGGCTCTTAAAAAAGAGAAAATTAGTTGACAGGGAAAACTACCGACCACCCTAGCTGGTGTGGCGTAGTGTCGTGAATCGGACTTACTATGCAGTATGGGTGCCCTCTGAGTCTTTTCAAGGAATCTTAAGAGACTGATTTTTTTTCAGTTAATTCTTAAAATCTGCTATTTTATTAGTTTTAGGTTTCATATACGTATCCGTACGGTTATACGTACCTTTAAATCTTCGTATTCTTCTTTCACAAGTTTCTTCAGTTATTTCTTCTCTTTATTATTTTTCAATAGTATTTTTTAAATTTTCTTATTTGGCACATAGGTTTTTCAACTTTTTTTGAAAATATTTGTCGTCCATTCTACATTCGATCCTAAAGCAGCATCTGTTAGTAGAGTTTCAGTAATCAATTTCTGGAATATCAATATTAATTTTTCAATTTCCTTTTTCGATATGAACATTCCTAAATGCTTCTTAAATTGGCAGGAGCTGCCAAGAGGCTCCTTTTAATATGAAATTGGTTTGTTGATGATATTTCTTGTAGTTACACAATAACTTGTCACTATCACCCCCTTTTTTTTTGTTAATTTCAGTCTCTCTCTTTTTTTTCTTTTTTTTTTTGGAAAAGATGCATCCAATAATTTTTATTGTAAAAATGTTTATATTTTATTAGATAATGCAAAATATCTTTCAGGAAATGTAGCTACATGAAACGAACTATGTTGAAAATTCCTCAAATCCATGCTTCTGATCATTAAGTTCTAAAAGTATTTCTAGACAAGGAAAATTCTTTAATAGAAACAGTTGGACTTCTATTTAAAGTTTTAAGAAGATTAAAAATATTTTGACGCTATTTAGAGCTGTTTCTTTTAAAATTGTATTACCAATGTCAATATCAAAAATATCTAAAAGTAATGATGCATAATTCATTTTTTCCTTAGTGTTGTAAATTTAATAACGGAAACCCACACATTTCTACGGTGTCGTGAATGTTTTTCCGAAAGAAGAACAGGTAAAAGACCACCCTGAAAAAATGGGTGGTGGGTAGTGTAGATAACACGCCCTCGCAATAATCTGCTATTTATAAGTTAATAGTAAATAAATAATTTTATTTATTAATAATTTAGTCAGGAAGTCTCCCTGTTTATAAGAAATTTAAATTTTTGAAGAATTTGTTTTTCTTCTTATATTTGTACACTAATGAATCTTGAAGCTTTAGTTGCGAGATTGCTCAGAGGCCTTGAACCATGATATGCGTTCTGCATGACATGTAGTTTTATCTACCTGTATGTTTATTATTTGTTTTACTATGTTTACTGATACATAGTATACTCTGAATATTAGAGGCAGAGAAAAAATAACAGAAGAAATTTCTGCTCATAATATATCTTCCTAGGTCATTTATAAAAGTTTAATTAACTTTAAATAAATATATTACCAGTTTTCAGGTTTCTGAGTCATGCTGATCGGGAGGAAAGTTACTGTTAATAATTCTTGGAATATTATTCACTCCACGTATACAGAACTAGTCTTATTCAGTACAATCCTGAATGAGTGGTTATGAAGAAAAGTGACGAAAAACATGTTGATCAATGCAGTAAAACCGATGCGCTCCGAGGTGACGTAGTACATTTATGTGTGCATCTTTACTTGTGCATTTCGATGACATTAAATCAAAAAATTTAATCAAAAGTCAATAAAATAGCTGCATTTCAACTTTTAGTACTTTACGGAGGATTGAAGCTATTGAGGTATCACTTATGAAAGTATTTGTGAACAATGTCTTCATCGATTCTACCAACTAAATCTCAAAAATGACCACCGTGAAAACACACATATATGTATAAATATATATATATATATATATATATATATATATATATATATATATATATGTGTGTGTGTGTGTGTGTGCGTGTGTTTGTTCGTGTTTGACTGTTAACACGATAGTCACCTCCATAGTTTCTGTTTTTTTGCCACGAAATTTAGTTTATAGGATTTGAATCAGTCCATGGGGGGAAGGTTTACTCCGGACCCAAAATACTAATTTACAGGCTAGTTTTTGATTTATTGCATAGAAACTGGGTATTCGTCGTGATGATCAAAATAGAAGAATGGTCATGTATAGTCTGTCTCAAGTTGAGGCTGTAAGTTTTTATATTTGTATCATTCTCCCTGAAGAGGCACCAAAATTTTGCGAAACATGTAGGGAGGAAATTATGTTATTTACCTACTAATAAGTGAAGGTTTTATTTTTTTAATTTTATTTATTTATACTGCCTCTACCTTAAATAACTACCTTCAATGATATCTCCAAAAACCTCAAGATTTTAAGCTTCCAAATGGTCACAATGTACAGAAAATGACACTGACAAAGAGAGAACGAAAAAGAGTGTGTGAGTAGGGGATAAGATAGGGAAGAGGAAAGAATACTGAAGCGGTGTAAATGAGTGGGAAGTGTGTGAAAAATAAAGCAGAGCGTTATCAGTGACTTGATGTTTGTCAAGGGGCCCTGTTTTATATTCGGATACGCAAGGCCTAAACGTAATGCGGGTCTTCTTTTAGGCTGTTTGAAGGCGTACAAAGTGTCTTTCTGTTTTTGTTTCTCATCTGGTAGCGTTTGTGCAAAATCACCTTCCGAGATAGCAGAATTTGCGAAAATATTTTCTGTCCTTGAGTGTCGTAGCATATTACTAACGTTAAAGCTCGATAGTAGTGTATGCTTATTAGTACTTTAAAATTTACATAGTTACAAAATTTACTTTGTTTAAATTGCTTACAAATAGAAACAATTCGTGTAAAAAGTTAATAATATAAAAAATTAAATCTGTGGTTTCTTTAAAAGTTTAAAACCATTCTGACTTATCCATGTATTTGAAATATCTTCACTTGTTAAAGGTAGCTTTTAAAACATTGTGGAGGAGTAGGTGATAATTTCAGCTGATTTTTACATCGAAGTTTCGTACTTATTTAAATTATGCCTATCTGATAAGTGAAAAAGCTAATATATCTTATCTGTGACGATAATATTTTAAAAAATCACGTGACGCAGGAGCTGCATAACTAAGCACTTTCCTCAGAATTTGGGCAGTGTCGAGTGCATTCCTGCATAATTTGCTTATAATAATGTATATAAATAAAATAAAAACAAGAATAGCTCTGATCTTTTACATTTGTAATGAGCAACTGTTTCAATTATTAATTTTGTAATTAATTTCCTTCCAGAGTATTGTATAGGCGTGGTACTACTTATACTTATAAATATACAAAAGCTTCACATTTTCATGTATTGTTGTTGATGAATAATAAAAGGGACGAGATACAGTAATAGCGCAGGAAGGAGATACAGCATCCCCTAGTGGTAGACATAAGAACTATACACCTCCCTCTCCTAATGGGAGATTTTCGCGGGAGATTTCTATTCAAGCATAGTACAAAGTAATCCCCGCCCCTTCCGATAGACGGATTTAGTTCATTAATACAACACTTATTTTTAGCGCGGTTCCTCCCTACCTCCATAGGGAGAACCCGCTTATGAGGTTGACCTCATGACGCAATCCGGAAGTACCGACTAGACATTTTATCGTTTCAGACCCAGTAGATCACGAAAATATAGGTGGTTCAAATTTTTATGTATATATATATATATATATATATATATATATATATATATATATATATATATGCATATAAATATATATATATATATTTATATATATATATATATGCATATAAATATATATATATATGTATATTTATATATATATATATATATATATATATATATATATATTTATATATATATATTTATATATATATATATATATATATATATATATATATATATATATATATATATATATGCTTGTCTGTTCACTCTCTGGCAAGCTCAAAAATGGTCTGATTTTGATGAAATTTGGTACAAACATCTGTCGTCTAATTGTAAAGGTCAAGTTCGTTAACCAGCAGAATCCACCCACTGGAAGATGGCGTTTGGGGCGAAATTCGCGCAAACAAAATCGTAACGCTTACATTTTTGAGTTCATATGCTTGCAGGTACTTGTTTATATGTAAGAATGAAACAATTTTTAAGGCGATATATAGCATTTTTGTGTACCAATTTTTGAGAAAAGTGGAACAAATTTTTCTGTAAGTCATTATTTTTTTGTGGGTACTTAGAATCGCGGTATTCAATTGAAATATTTTCTACATCTTGGAAATTCATCTCAACTAAGATGTTTAAATTTTGGTTATCTGGAGTTAAGGGAGTATGCGAAAAAAATTGTATTAATAGACATAAAAAGATTTCGGATCTTCGTAAATTTTTCGTAAATATCTCAAAAACAGTTGGTAAATCGTGGTAAGAGGAAGGTGACCATTCGAATGCTTGCTAAATTCTCTACAAAAAAGGTTCTGAAGCAATATTCGATGGGGCAATGTAAATCAGAGATATAAACGCTTAAAACTTAAAAAGTTATTGTTTTGTTCGTTTGAACCTGTTTTTGTCTTGGTTTAACTCAATTTTTAATGAGTTGTTTTTGGTTTACATTGCTTTTATCAGTAAAATTAGCATTAAAGTCAAATAAGCCAAGAAACTATAAAAGGTATTGGTAATAAGTTTGGAGTGGCTGTGGTAATTAAGATGGCTGTGGCTAATCATGATGGCCTATACATAGTTTTGTTTTTAATTCTCCTATCTACATAACCTTACTCATACTGCTACAACTGAAGTTATCATTATATATTATTTTATAGAAAGATTTAACCCACGAGAGAATGGACTTTTATTTGCCACGAAGCACATATTTACAGTTGATTATAATAGTAAAATGAATTTACTAGTAAATCAAGAAACTTAAAATGACAACGAATTTTCGGTTGTTTGGTATAGAGCCTTCTAAGCAATAGTCATAGAGTGAGTACGTTATCAGTACATCATTAATTGTATTGGCTTATTCATCCTTCCTCAATGAATGAGGATTAAGAATTATCCGCTTCTGTTTAAGTTGGCTACTGTCAGTTTCCTGTTATTTATGATGCCTAATCTATTCCATTTCTTCTAGATGCACGGAACCACGCTAAGATGACGCAGTTCCTGCGAGTCGGACTTTTTTTTAATAGATACCCAGGACGTATACCGCGTTTCGTTATAATACAACAGAGATTACGACCGGCATGAGCAAATTATTAATTTGGGGCCGGCATAACCCCCCCCCCCCCTCCTAATGAACCGATTCAGTTTATTTTTACAAGTTTTCTCTTCAGTTGACTACAACGAATTCCGAGCTTCGTTGAAATATAACAAAAATTACGGCTGATAGTGCCAAATAACTACTTTGGCTCCGGAGTAAACCCCCTCCGGACGGACCGATTTTGCTGGTTAACGAACTCGTTCAATCGTTTGATGGGAGAATACTACATACCTAGTTTCCTTGCGAAAGAAACAAAAACTCTGGCGTGTATCGTCTTAACAGATATATATATATGTATATAAGTTTTAACGGAGGTCATTTTCGGTATCTACTACGTTGGATCCATAAAGATTTTAAGATATTTTTCAAAAATTCCGTCATGAGTGCAACCTCAATGGCTACTCTCATTCGGAGGAAAGTGCTAAGCTATTAGAAAAAATTATTTTCCTTGACTCCTTAAACTAATTTCCTCTGCATAGATAATCTTCACCATGGAGGTACATATAAATGTTTTCAAGGTGTTATTGTCTCGGCAAAGGAATAGCCCACACACCCCTAAATAGTGTGAAGAGTCCTGATTATTATAACCTAACAACCTTCATTGGCAAACTAGGTAGACAATATCAGGAAGAATTCTTCGGCTTTACGACGGAAATAACTCCTGTATCGTAGAATATTACTGGGAATTCCTCAATAACCGTACACCGTATCGGCATGTCACTCTATCCACAACAGCCTTCTCTCGTTATTAGTAGATTATTCAATCTCTCTACATCCAGTTCAAGGACTTGACGAAAGAAAATATGCAGTCTATTTAACGTACAAGTTCTCAATATATAGAGAAAATAAGATTATTGTGATACATTGACTGACATTATATGACAATATACTTAGCTCTTCAATTTTTAGGTGATTTAGAGCTGAAATTACTTTTTTGGATATGATAACATTTATGATGAGTGGCAAACCAGTTCACTTTTTTTAAGAACCTTCTTAGCTTTAAAATCAATCCTAGATTTCTGTTGTATTGTGACTATTTTTTTTTCTTTTTTTTTTTTTTTTTTGGTGCATTCACTGCTGAGGTCGTTAGCATATATAGTTAATTTAAAGCAAGTTATTAACGAATGCAATGTATTGAAGTTTTTTTTCGTAATTAAAGGATTTTAATGAAATAGCTGTAATATTATTATTAGCTGAACCCCACATAACTTTGTGATTACTGAGACGATGAATTATAGTATGTGTTTTTAGCGCGGTTCCTCCCTCCCTCCATAGGGAGGAACCCCACTCATAAGGTTGACCTCACGACGCAATCCGGAAGTGCCGACTAGAAAATGTTGAACAAAAAAAGTCCGACTCGCAGGAACTACATCATCTTAGCGCGGTTCCGTTCTTATCCCTAATATTGGAAAGGTTGACATAGAAACAGTTATAATTTTCGTTAGACCTTTCATGAAATAATATATGAGCCCAAATAGGTCACCGTTGCAAGGGTCCATACCTCTTACCTGACTACCTGGCCTTGTGAAGGTTCGTTCTAGAAGCACACTGCTTACTGTTTCTTATTTTCTTTTACTATAGTACAAATTTTACAGATAAATTCAATTTAAAACAAAAAAATCAATTAATTAAGTGATTTGAACAAGGAAAAAACCCCGTTCAAAAGAACAAACAAAAACACAATTGAAGATTTAAGCACTTATTTCTCTGATTGACATCGCCTAATCGAAAATTGCTTCCGAATCTTATTTGTAGAGAATTTAGTAAGCTTTCTAATGGTAACAATCCGCTTATGAATATTCCAAACTGTTTTCGAGATATTAAGGAAAATATACGAAGTCCCAAAACTTATTCTAATCCTTCCTTAACTCCAAACGTAACCAAAATTTAATCATGTTTGTTTATATGAATTTCAAACATGCAGAAAAAAACTGAATCCCAGGATTCTAAGTACCCAAACCAAAAACGCATTTCATTTTGCCACTTTTCTCGAAAACGGTTAAAGCTATCGCCTTAAAAATGGTTTCATTCGTTTGCCTAGGCAAAGAAGCCATGTTCCTGTGGGCGGATTCTGCTGGTTAACGAACTTGACCTTTCAAATTAGATGAAAGATTTATGCACCAAATTTCATCAAAATCGGGCCATTTTTGAGGCGAACAGACAAATATATATATATATACATATATACATATATATATATATATATATATATGCGTTTCAGAACCCCTAGAGACCGAAAATAACGGTGGTTCAAATTCGTATATATATATATATATATATATATATATATATATATATATGATTGATTTGTGAGACGGCTTCTCTCTCCAGCGGTGTTCTTCCTCTCCTTTGCGCAATATTTCGTCGGGTTCATCTCCGACTTCTTCGGGCTGCTATCTGTCGTCCTCGGTGGTTGTCAAGGGAATGATTTTTTCCGGAATTTCCCTCCTTTATAGCCCTACTTCGTAGACTATGCGGGCCAATGGTGTAGGGGGTCCGTGTCGGAATTTCCCTCCTTTATAGCCCTACTTCGTAGACTATGCGGGCCAATGGTGTAGGGGGTCCGTCAAAATCATTCCCTTGACAACCACCGAGGACGACAGATAGCAGCCCGAAGAAGTCGGAGATGAACCCGACGAAATATTGCGCAAAGGAGAGGAAGAACACCGCTGGAGAGAGAAGCCGTCTCACAAATCAATCATATCAACCCCAGCGAAGAAACTTAAAACAAAACATATATATATATATATATATATATATATATATATATATATATATATATAAGGCGATAGCTTTAACCGTTTTCGAGAAAAGTGGCAAAATGAAATGCGTTTTTGGTTTGGGTACTTAGAATCCTGGGATTCAGTTTTTTTCTGCATGTTTGAAATTCATATAAACAAACATGATTAAATTTTGGTTACGTTTGGAGTTAAGGAAGGATTAGAATAAGTTTTGGGACTTCGTATATTTTCCTTAATATCTCGAAAACAGTTTGGAATATTCATAAGCGGATTGTTACCATTCGAAAGCTTACTAAATTCTCTACAAATAAGATTCGGAAGCAATTTTCGATTAGGCGATGTCAATCAGAGAAATAAGTGCTTAAATCTTCAATTGTGTTTTTGTTTGTCCTTTTGAACGGGGGTTTTTCCTTGTTCAAATCACTTAATTAATTGATTTTTTTGTTTTAAATTGAATTTATCTGTAAAATTTGTACTATAGTAAAAGAAAATAAGAAACAGTAAGCAGTGTGCTTCTAGAACGAACCTTCACAAGGCCAGGTAGTCAGGTAAGAGGTATGGACCCTTGCAACGGTGACCTATTTGGGCTCATATATTATTTCATGAAAGGTCTAACGAAAATTATAACTGTTTCTATGTCAACCTTTCCAATATTAGGGATAAGAACGAAACCGCGCTAAGATGATGCAGTTCCTGCGAGTCGGACTTTTTTTGTTCCTATTGCGATACACGCCACCTACTTCCTCTTGGTATGAATGACGATATGAGATTCCGTAAATACTTCTGACAATATTAGCGACGTCTGAATGAACTAGTGGTATAAGATGTGAATGGGCTCGGTTTATAAATAGGATTCAGAAGAAGAGAGTGAATGGCAGAGAGATTTACAGCTGAAAAACGAACATCCCCAAGGGGTCTTGACAGGAATATCCGGGGTATTTTTGCGACAAAATCAGCACCTAACATGCGGTATTTCCAAGCCAGTAGTTCACATAGCAGGCGTATAGCTCTAAGATTAAATCCCGTTACGTCTATTTATTCACTGTAATAAATACATTTTTTTTTTTTATCGTCCGTAGCAGCGTAAATTGAGATACTGAAATGTTCAACATGGTACCTGTATGGTCTAATGAACCAGTATTTTAATTAAAATTTTCCATATCCGTATTGTGATTCACTTATTTCAATAAGGTGAGGTTTCAAAATTGTTTTCTAGACCCCAGGACATAGGGGGCTAAAAGGCAATGAGATGGCAGATGGGCAGCGTCCTCCGCGCATGTCTTACCAGTCATAACACCCACCACTGTCACGGTAAGCCGCTGCTAGAGACAATTAAACAACGCTGCCAGAAAATGTGGGACGAAGCAGGCTTTAATAAGCTTTAGAAGGTGAAGTGTGACTCCCTGCCTTCGGAGACATCCGTAGACCCAACCGAGGAGAAGTGTTGTTGACGAAACTCCGGTTACGACACACTCGTCTTACCCACTCTTATCTGATGTCCCATTGCGCTACTTGTCGGAAACTACTCACGAAACAACGCATCGTTGAAGAGTGTCCATAAGTACACAACGGTGTTCCGGCGGCTCGGAATACCCAGCAACATAGGAGAAGCTCTTAGTAATAATCAGGCGGCAGTCGATAAAATGCTTAAATTTTTAAAAATTACTGGGCTTAACCGTCTTATATAATAATTGTGCTGTTCTATTTATACAGCTTTATTCATTTTACATCCTTTAATATGTGTATATATAATTTTGTTTATTTTATTTACTTACCGTTTTTTCCTTTTAAATTTTATCTAGAAATGTTTTGTTTTTTATTGGGAGAACCAGTTCTTCTCAGTGGTATTTTTGTTACCTTATGTTTGTTGTTAACGTTTTTAGTTGTTTTTACCTTTTTTCCTTTATATACTTTTAAATTTTTAAGTTGTCACCTTCGGTGATAATTTATTTTACATTGTTGTATATTTTGTTGACTTCTTTAGAACGTAAAAGAGAGTAGAAAATAATCCGTACAAAAAAAGAGAAGTGTAAGAGTTTTACTGTAGATTCTCTATTGTATATACTATGTATTACGTTCCATCATGATACTTTCGAGTGTTAGTCTTTTGTGTCCAATTCTGATTCGAGTAAGTACAATTTCTATTTTTGATTGTACGTAATTAATTGTCAGTTAGTCGAGTCCAGCTGTATGCCCATAATTTATAGTATTTTGTTTAATTGCATTGATGCCAACGGCCATAGCCTCGTTGAATACACCGGTTCCCGTAGATCGCCGAAGTTAAGCAACGTCGGGTGTGGCTAGTACCTGAATGGGTGGCCGACCACGTGCTGTTGGCATTATGAAAAAGTGGCAACCTGTAGATAGCCCGGCACTAATGGTCAAGTTGTAGATAAGCCGTAAAAAAAAAAAAAAAAAAAAGGCATTGATAACATTAAATATTAGCAGTATAAGGAGACTATTTAATTTCAATATAAAAAACGTTAACAACCGTAAACTCATTGTACGAATCCGACTATCAAATTAAGTCAGTCACGCAGGAACTACATAACCAAGCACATTCGTCAGCGAGGTAAATTTTTTGTTTATTTTTTTTTTTACGGCGCTTCGACAACTAGGCCATTATTGCGAACATCCAGGGTGCAGCGAGGACATTTCCTAACGAACCGTGTGATGAGAAAATTCCTGCCACTGGTTGGGGATTGAACCACCATCTCCCGCTTATGAATCTAAGGCGCCAGCCACTAGGCCACAGGGAGACCCTAGGAAGGTAAATAAATGAAAAATGTATTCAAAATAACCTACATAAAAAAAAACTAAAACAAGTTAAAAATAAATAGTCTTGAACTTTGATATTTGCAATGTTAGAGGCGCGGTGCCTGGGAGTGCAGAAATATTCTGGCACGCAAGGGCTCTTCTTTTAGTTTCAGTTTCTTGAAGTAAACAATTTATTTGTGTTTATGTTTAGCATCTGGTAGCGGTTGTGCAAAATCACGTTTCGAGTTAACCAGAATTGATGAAAATATATATTTTATGTTATTATGTGCCAAACAGTGCTTTAAAATTCGTATAATAATAGTAAATAAAAAATAAATAAATAGTAATTTATTTAAACAATTACTTGTCTAATAAATTAATTATGAGGTTTCTTAAAAAGTTTAAAACCATACTGACTTATCTATGTATATTAAATAGCTTTACATCCTCGCCAAGAATAAAAAGAAATGACGTCAAAAAACAAATATGCCTTGTTTCAATAACAAAATTGTTTTCAAGGTAGCCTTAATCTAAGGCCTTCAAAACTTCATGGTTGGGGGAATGGGTGCTAATTTAAGCTGCTATTTACTTTGAAGTTTATAATTTATGCAAATTATGGCTATCTGATAAGAAAACTGTTATATTGTAATTGGCACGATAATATTTTAAGAGAGGATTATTTTTTCTTTCCTTCTTAAACCAATTTCTTCTACGTAGTCATCCTCCACCAAGGAAACCCATTGAATTATTTTAAAAAAATCTTCAGCAAGGAATTTGCCTGCCAACCTCTAAATAGTGTGAATATTAGTTCCTAATCGGTCATCAGTTCCTTAGTGTTTTTTTTCACTAATTAATTTAGTCGATTCTTGTTCTGATGCAATAAAACTAGCATGTTTGTTTGTTATGTAACGGAATTTTAAGAATTGTTTAAATTCAGAAAAATAAACCTATAATGAACGAGAAGCATATTTAAAATATTATTAAAGAGTTTTATAATCTGCCTAGTATTGTTGGACGATGTCAACTTGGATAAATCCCGGTTAAAACATCTTGTTTGAGCCCAGAAAAAAAATATTAAGAATGTTATATGTTAGGTCAGAAATAAGAATTGTCACTTCCACAAAATATTTAAAAAAATAATTTTGTTAAAAAAATGAAAATACAGATTGGAAAGTAATAAAGAAAAGCGACAGGAGGTTCTAAAATAAATACTAAACTCTCCCCCATTTCAGTCCTCTAGAGATTCTCTAAAGCAAATATCCCCCCCCCATTCCAAATAAGCCTACCTACCTTTCCTTTGAAGTAATTTCCTGATATCGTCTCTACGGATTTGAATATTCAAAAATACAATATTTATGCTCTGATACCACATGTAAATACAAACAGCTTTTGAATTGGCAATTACAAATTATCGTATTAAACCAATAACGAAATTTCTTATCTAAGTTAAATCGGCAAAGATAACTTTCGATTCAGTGAATTTCACTGAAATAAATTTAAACAAATATTTATTTAGCTTTATCCATAATAATGTTCAGTCTTTAAGACACTAAATGTAGGATTTTGTAATTGGATTTTGTATAAGAGGAAAAACGGTTCCTGCTTAAAGTGGTTAAATATGACTGCGATGTTTTTCACTAAATCTAACTAGCATAAAGTGAGTTTACCAAAATTATTTAATATCTAGCCGTTCCCCGGCGTGCCATACTACACCTACGTTCTGTCTAAGACACTCCACTTATCAAGGTCTATCTGTGTACCAAGTTACGTCAAAATCTGTCAAACGATGTGAATTAGTATATATCTGTGATTCGTGAAACAGCCGGCAGAGGCCAGTACTACAGCCTGCGACTTTAGCTCTTTTCAAAGAAAGGCTAGCACTCCTTAGTTAGACAGTGACTGTTGAAATAAACTGCATTACATGATTATATAATGATGTAAATTCATCAATGAGTTTGAGTTATTCTAATTATCGACAACATCAACAAATAAATTGTTAGACATTATTCAAAATGTCTGAAGTAATTCGTGAAGCAGCCGACAGAGGCTGCACCACAGCCTGCGAGTATAGCTCCTATCAAAGAAAGGCCAGTGCTCCTTAGGTAGACAGTGACTGTTGAAATAAAATTGAAATAAACTGCATTGCATGATTATATGAGGAGCCTGGTATCCAAGTTGGACAACTCCACTTTTCTTTTGTTTACAGGAGAGGTAAAAAACCATATCTACTATATTGATGTCAGTATCATGGTGATTTTTTTATATGTCATTCTTATTAGGCCCCAGAAACATTTTTACTAACGCATTACAAAATAATATGAGTATTAAGGCCGTAATTACACTTCAAATGGTGGAGTTGTCCATGTTTGAAACCAAGTCATGGAGTTGTCTGTTTTTGAAGCCAAAGGGAACCATTTTAAATTTAATCTGTCCTTTTTCGAAACCAAACAATTATGCACTCGTTATCAATAAATTTAAATTTTCTTCGTCTACACTCTAATGCATGAGGGTGTTTTAAAATAATGTAAACCATCTACTTCTTTCCAATTTTCTCCGAGGTTCTTGGCATTCAGCCATGATGGATTTGCAGTGCATGTTGGTTGGGAGCTGATTGCATGAATGCAAGCTTCTCATTGGCTACTGAAGGAGCTGTCATTTTTTTAAACAAAACTATGTTGAAATTGTCCATATTCTGATTATGAACTGATCGATCTCAAAACTGAAAAAAATGGAGTTGTCCAACTTTGATACCAAGCTCCTCATATAATGATGAGTGAGTTTGAGTTATTCTAATTATCAACATAAAAAAAGACATTATTCAAAATGGACGTCAAAATCTTTTCTTCATATATATATATATATATATATATATATATATATATATATATATATATATATATATATATATATATATAATTTCAAAGAATTCAAAATATTAAATAAAGAAAGAAATACCCTGAAAAATAAAAGAAAATATTTATATTTTAAAAAATTCGAAAATAGCAGTGAATAAAAGAACCGATCTGAAAAATGTACACCAAATTTTCTATGGAATAATAGATTAATACCCAAAAATGTATAAAACAATATTTGACGAGTAGACTTTACTAGGACAACAACAAAGGACAGATAACGACAGGGCCATTTTGGCCATCCACTTACAGGGTTAGTATTAAGCAGGACTCCAGAGGGAGTACTTGGTAACGGGAGGACTTCCTTGCAAGGTAGGACTCAACACCTTTTATAAAAAATATGTAATTTAGCTATAATTATTGCAATATTTAGGGTAGAAGTAACATTTAATGAGCATGATAATGTTAATGCCTTTTGTGGAACAGTTCAAATTTGATAGTTTTAATATAGTAAAAAAAGGTTTGTGTGGATGTGCAAAAAATTATATTTTGTTGTAGAAGTGCCCCTGAAGAGGTGCGAAGAAAAGATGCACGAAACATGTCGGGCCCAATAAATAAAGTAGTATAATAAAGGAAGACTGCTTAATGACCCCATGCCTCCTAGGATAAAAAAGGAATATATATATATATATATATATATATATATATATATATACCTATAGATTAAAGTAGAAATACGAAAATTTACTCAAAGACGAATGGCGGATTTAATGTATATAGTACTGATGTTTTTGATATGTTTTCCATATGAAGCAATATATTGACTGAATCCGCACGTTCAAAGCATCAAACATAATTTTCCTCTCATTTCTCTATCTTTGTTAAGCGTTTAATAATTATTAAAAAAAACGAAAAGGATGTTTTTTCAGTTAATTACAATTAATTAAATAACTAACGTTAACGTTCTAACTAGCGTTAATGACCTCAAAGGTTGACACGCATTAACCCTTACGAGACAGTAACCCGCACGACCTAGAAGCCCGTGGAGCGGAGCCCGTTTCAACTCTCGGTTCCGCAGGAAGCGATTAAAATAGCTGAGACTTCTCTGCCCATCTTTTCTTATTTCTTCTAATATCCTGCCGGCATAACTTTCCTTATAGCAATGTCTTTACAATTCTCGTATTCTGGGCTGTGTAACAGTCAACGGCAGCCTTAAAAACTTTTTGTTTAATTCTAATTTTTTTTTCTTAAGTTTTTTAAATTCTTTTCTTTTTTAAAATAATATAAACTCAGATATCTTAGCTAGATTCAAGAAAAATACAAAATCAAAACAATGTAATAGGTAGAGCGAATAAAAGCTGGCAGTTGCATTGTCTAAGTATTTTTAAGCAATTGAATAATGCTTTTCAAACGAAAATGCTAGATAATACTATGAAAAGAACTTGCGTAGTTTACTATTGATTCCTAGTTGCAGCTAGGTATAAAGAGTGAATAAAGAACCGTGACAAAGTTTAAAATTTATCAATTGCTAAGAAAACGCGCTTGCGTTTATGCTAGGCATTTATATTTACTCGGTCGTTGTTAAGTTCCTTAGGCAAAAAAGTATTGATTGAGATTGCCGTTTGGAACAGCAGTAGGGAGATTGCGAAACTCCTTTTAACGATTTTTAATACAATTTATCTCATTTATAATACGTTAATTTTTCAATATTTAAAGAAATTTAGGAACTGAACAAAATTATGTTAACTTGAGAGAATCGGGCCAGAAATTGTTTAGTTAATTATTGAAGAATAACAATAAGTAATTGATAACCGTTCAGTAACTAATATTCACACTTATTTTAATGAGCGGGGAGGAAGCTGAGACAAAGGCACTGAGAATGGCGTTATTAAAATATATACTTGTTTTTGTTGTTCATTAGTTTTGGGTAAGATTCCTTTACTTTTGCAAGGAAACATGAACTAAAGTATTCTTAATCGATACTGACAGGCCAATTATCATGAGCATTACGTGGAACGTTTGGCAGCTTTAATCAGAAGCAGGTCTTGTCAATCAATATTATCGGATAAGGATTGAAATTGCATTTACATCGCAGAAATCTCAACAGACAGAAACGCAACGAATAAATTTAACAGAACCGTATCTCAATGATTATTTTCTTGCAGGCATTTATAGCAGACTAAGAGGTTAGTCGCAATTTTCAAAACCAGAAAAATCTAAATGTTTTGGCTTCATGAATATAAATTTATTAATATACATATACATAGAAAATGAAAAAGTATTCCATTTTAATATACATCTTGACTAAAATATTTGAGGATGTTACACAAAACATGCTGTAAAACACTATGATTAAGGCCAACAATATAAGCTTGGTCCTTCCGGGGCACCAAACAATTGTGAAACTTATTTTCTCAAGCCTTTTCACTGAGCATACAACTTTGAATGAAGTATTAGTAATCGTACTTCGGAGATTAGTGACTTCGGAGAGCGTAAATCGAAGACATATCCTTATAATATGCATGAAATGGTGACTGACGCATCCATCTATACTTTTCCTATTGTCATTTAGAATACTTGGGATAGAAAGAGTTGATATCAACGCCTTCTGACATGTCAAATAATTGCTTGATTTTAGGCTTAACCAAGCATAGGGATCTCACAGTGGCCAATTATAACAGTAATTTCTCATTCTACAGCCTGGGTCATTTTTAAGAAAAACTCTATATTAAACACGTTTCTTTCACGTGAGAATGCTCAGCCTAAATTGCATAATAATATTCCCTGTAGAAATTTTAGTTAGTTTTTGAAAGGTTACGATTGCCAAGATTCCTCATCTTTTTTAGAAATATTTTAAAAACAATTCCACAGTTTCAAAACTGCTCATGTCTGTTACTCATTTTTGTTTCTAATTTATAACCCATTTGCAGCTGAGCAGTGGAAGGCTTGACCTTGGCCGGGTGCAACAAAGCTAGTGCCTCAACAACCACCCAGTGCTGAGTTCTTTTTGCTACTCTTGAAAGGTCTGAGGTCTATCAGTAATAAATCTTACATAGTTTGCAAAGGAGGTTCCTATATTATCTGCTGGTAATTCTGGGAGGCCAATAGTTGATTTAGATTCCACTAGATGCCGGTTCACTAGATGAGGCACACATATATGTGAGAGCAGCGTTGTTCAGAATCACAGATTTGAGCTAGAAGCACTGGAGGAGCGCTGCCACCACCACACAGATCTGTGTTAGTTGCAGAAAATGAGTTAATCTATTGGTTGCAATATACTTCGAAGGTCTTGAAATGTTTTTAGTTAATCCGCTATCTTCTCGGTAAAAAAAAAAAAAAAAGTTCCAGAAAATTCTAGTTTTTCCCCCATTTTGTAACGGTTTTGCTATGGGTTTGAAGTAGTGTCATTTGATTACTCCTTTCAAATTATCTATACGAATTTAACAATGAGACCTATAAAAGTAAAGCCTCAATCGCTACGATTTTTGTGGCGATAATCTCAGTAGCGTATTTCAAGACGAGGATTCTGCTGGTTTATTATCTTGACCTTTCGTTTTGGAAAAAGAAGTTTTCTAACAGACTTTATCAATATCGGATCATTTTTGAGGCTGCTAGAGAGGCAACAAATTAATAAACATATATATGTTACTTTGAACTACTGGTATTTTCGTGAACTATTGGATCTGAGTAGTGGACATCTCTCTTCGGCGCCTGCGCTCATGGGTCATCGGTCCGACGCACAGTGGTGCCAAACGCCCGATTTTGGGGGGAAAAATCTCTAGGTACTTGAATCTTTCTGATTTTGGTGTCGTTTTTAAGGTATATTGTAGTGCTGAGTCGAATGAAACCACTGCCAATTCGATAGAATCATTATGTCGGAAGATAAACGGGGTTTATAGTACGAAAACCGTAAAAAACAGCATGTATACGATTTCAAAAAGTCACATTTCACTCAATTGGTAGAGATATTTATCCTTCCAAATGTATTTTTGAATGCTGAATTGAATAAATTAACAAACAATGTAATACAGTTAATTGGTCTCGAAGTATTTATCTTTGACATTTTTACACGAGATATTAGCTAGATCTCACTGTAAAAGTTCTGTTACTTGCTATCACAAAGTGTTCAACGACTCTCTGCAGAAAATAGTTACGGTCAAATTATTTTTCGTACAATAGTCGCATCGCTTCATTTTATTAGGCTGTGCACACATACACCCGAGTACGGCGATGAAATTTATATGAAATCAACTTCAAAACATGTAATTTTAGGTAACACTATGCGGAGAGCTCAGACAAGTACAGATTTTTTTTCTACACCAAATAAACTACGGATAATTGAGTTCCATTACAGATATCTTCATAACCTAAATGCACCAAGTTCATGGTACATTTTGGCAAAAAAGAAAAATCGTTTAAAAGTTACATATACTCATGAGACTTCCTGGGTAATATAAATTTTTCTGGAATAAAATAAGTGGTACAAAATATTGTTTTACTTTTCACTAAAAACTGTGAGATTTTGTCTCAGTGAGAAAACAGTCAACAAAATGATTTTTCGAGATCATACCTATTAATAAAATGGAAAATCAATATTACAGCAGTATTCTACAACTAATTAGGTATAAAAAAATGTTAGTTCAAACGCGATTGAACACCTTCGGTTTAAAAGGTTTTTCCCTCTCGGCACCACTGTGCGACGCCATAAGCGAATTTCCTCACGCAAAAAGATAACCAATATATTATTGGTTATTTTATTACATAAATATCCTTCTATTATAGTAAACATAGAAGGAGCTTTTTAAAGTATTACTTATGTTTGTTTTGTAATATTATACTACAATATCAAGAGTGCCGAAGATATAAATTTCGAGGATTTTAAAGGTTCAATTATTGTGAAAGTAAGGATTATGATAGTTTGAGATTGTATATGTAGGATCAGTTCGAGATTGCCTTAGATTGTTAGCTACGGCCTTGAATTCTGAGTAGAGAAATATATGAAAATAATCTAAATAGAAACCAGAGAGAGATGAAACCTTAAATTATGCAAACAATTCTACTTTACTTTTCAAGTATTCTACTCAACTTATTTTGTTTTCTTCCAGCGTATTTAATCAGGCCTCAACAAATATAAAAGCATAAATACAGAGCTCATAAATTTTCTGAGTTTACACTACTCTTGCGGTCCAGACATTCATTTTGTATATATATATATATATATATATATATATATATATATATATATATATATATATATGTGTGTGTGATGTATTTATATGGAAATTTATCAATTTATAAAACGGTATAAAATATTAAAGGGTACATGTTTGCGCAGCCTTACTAAGTAGACATTTTATAAGAAAATGTACATAGACAATCTAATGAAATCATTCCATAGCTAATAAAAGTCCGTCTCGCAGGAACTGCATCATCTTAGCGCGGTTCCGTTCATATCCCTAGTCTAATTTTGAAAGATTAAAATAGAAGCAGTTATTATTTTGGTTCCACCAGTCTTTTTTTTTAATTAATTATTATAATGGCGTGTCAACCCTTAAGGTCACTAATGCCATTCCTGTGAGTAGTAAAGTCTTGAGAGGTCATGATTTACAACCTTACCTGGAAGGGTCGGCTACACTAGAAACGGACCCGCTAGTGGCAAGGTCTATGAATCTTGGAAATCTATATTTCTAACAATAAATTGTTTTTGTTATTTTACTTAACCAGTTTTATTGTCAAATACATTATACATAAAATATTAAACGTAACAAAAATTTCAACATATTAGTTTTAATGAAAGTAGAACATGCAGAAAATGTTTCAACTGAATCCCATGATTCTAAGTACCCAAACCAAAAACGGTATTCAAAAACTATTTTTTTAAGCACTCATTTCTCCGATGAATCGATAATTGCTTCAGAATTATTAGCATTTAGTAAGCTTTCGAATGGTAAGGATCCGCTTATGAAGATTTCAAACCGTTTTCGAGATATAAGGAAAATAATTTAAAAAAATAAAATTAAGGAAAATATACAAAGTACCCAAAACTTTTTAAGGGTGTCCAGAGAGCGATCAAACACACACACACACACACACACACACACACACACACACACACACACACACACACATATATATATATATATATATATATATATATATATATATATATATACCAATTTGAAACACCGTTATTTTCGGTCTCTCAGGGGTTCTTAAACGCAAACTTTTTTGTCGGGACTTCTGGATTGCGTCATGAGGCCTCCATTTGGAGGGCGGGGTCCTCCATATGGAGAGAGGGAGGAACCGCGCTAAAATTATCTCTTTACGTCTAACTTGCCTGGAATTTAAGGTGCTTAGCCTGATTGCCACAGAACTGAACAAGGTTTGGCTATTAAAACAATCAAACCTTACTCAATTCCTTCTCCCCAACCGGAGACCTGAATGTCAGGTCCGCCTCGAGAGCCACCAATCAGTTGCCCGTATTCTGCCACGAGGAGGCGCACACAGTGCCCAAGTTCACTTAGAATACATAAAAACAAATACGTATGGATATTCTTAATTAGTTAAATTATGTACACATATATACAATATTATTTATTTATTTATTTTTTTTATTTTTTTTTTTTTATTTTTTTTTTTTAACCGCGCATTTACATCTAGGTCATTAGTTCCGACATCCAGGGTGCAGCGAGGAATTTTCCCAGCGAGCCAATCTAGTGGATACAGAAGGATCAAGAACAAGTTCTCAAAATTGAGTAGATACCACTCCCTAATAAAGCCTATATAGAATAATATGCCAAATAAAGCCAATCTAGTGGATACAGAAGGATCAAGAACAAGTTCTCAAAATTGAGTAGATACCACTCCCTAATAACGCCTATATAGAATAATATGCCTAATAAAGCCAATCTAGTGAATACAGAAGGATCAAGAACAAGTTCTCAAAATTGAGTAGATACCACTCCCTAATAAAGCCTATATAGAATAATATGCCAAATAAAGCCAATCTAGTGGATACAGAAGGATCAAGAACAAGTTCCCAAAATTGAGTAGATACCACTGCCTAATGAAGCCTATATAGAAGAATATGCCTAATAAAGTCAATAGAGTAAATACAAATTGAACAAGAGCAAGTCTTGAGGAAACCTTTTTTTCTTCTATTTAAATACTTTTACCAATATTTAGTCAATAAACCTGTGTTTTTTAATCGCTAATTTATGAATCGGTTCATAACTAAACAGTCGTTATAATTGGTTAGTATATATCCAGTGTTTAAAAATATTGATTGCTTATTGATGAATCGGTTTACAACCAAATAGTCTTTATGAATATTTAATAAATATCTAATACGGAATCACCTGCAACTTTTGATCGCTAATTTATGGATTGTCTCATAACTAAATAGTTGTTAATAATAGTCGTACAAAGAAAACTGTTGATTGCTAATTTATGTATATGTTGACAACTAATTAATCTTTATCAATATTTACAATATAATTTATGTTATGTTATGTCTGAATCTAGGTCAGTTTAAGAAATTTTAGTGAACGAAATCTTAAAGTTGCTCTACCTACTCTTGCAAGGCTTTGTATTTGTGTCGGCAGATACCTGGGTTATATTACCCTACAAGGGTTACTTCTCTTGAGGATTAACTCCTAGCAGGTAAATTTCTAGTAAACCCTCTGTTTGTTTGGGACTGAACCGACTGTCTATTCGTTCATAGTATCTAACCGTTGTAAAGTTTATTTTCTACATTTAGGAATTAATATACATATGTAGACTAAATCATAGCAATTGTCTACCTTCGCTGTCGGTGATCTTAACAATGTAGACTCGCTAATGTTACCTGACCTTAGATAAATCGTAATTACAATTTGCTGCGACAACACGACATTTTATCAGAATTCCCTGTCTAATAAAGCCTATGAAGAATAATATGTCTAATAAAGCCTATCTAGTTGATAAAGAAGGACTAAGAACAAGTCTTCAAGATTAAGTAGTATCTCCTGCCTTATAAAGCCTATATAGAATAATACGGCTAATAAAGCCGTATAAAGATTCATATAATTACTCAACAATAGATTCTAATTTAAAAACAGCTATTTTCGATATCTACCTGTTCTAAAACGTTAAATCATTTATTAGGCACTTCGGATTACGTCATTGGGTCGACGTCAGAAGCGTGTTTCCTATCTGTGAAGTGAAGCAGGAAACAAGCTAAAAACAGCAACCAATTAAAATGTGAGGTAAATAGAGGAAAAACGCCGTTCGTGGTGGTAGACAATCTTACAAGGCATTTCGCTCAGAAATACCCGAAATATTGTTTCTAATTTTACGTATCCTATTTTATTGCCAAATAGATTTATATTCTATAATCAATAAAAAAAAAAAAAAAAAACTACTAGCAATAAAGAACTAAGGGTAATACATGAAAATAGGGAATACCAAGAACAATTCTAAAATACGAAATCAAAACCAGTACTGTAATCTAGATATTCATACGGCATCTTCGAATTCTAACAAACAAAATAATGCTTTTAATTATACATATCCTATTTAATGAAAAATACATTAGACTACTATAAGCAAGTACAAAAATAACGAGCAGTGAAAAAAAAACTTCGGGAAACACATAAATAGATCCGTTTAAATAAAGGAAACTAACTAAGTTTTAAGCACTTATTTCTCCTAATGTGACGACCCCATCAAACATTTCTGTAAAACATTTTTTGTAGAGAATTTAGTAAGCTTTCGAACTGTTACATTTCAATTGCCACGATCTCCTAACCCTTTTCGAGATATTAAGGAAAAAATACGAAGGGGGCCTAATAGATATTCATAAGGGATCTGAGAACCCCAAGATACCGCAAAAATAAAATATTCTAATTATACGTATCCTGTTTTATTGGCAAATACATTTGACTACTATAAGCAATTGCAAACAATAGGGAATATGCCAAAGAACTCGGATTAGGAGCCTCGACAGTTTCAAGACATTTGAAGGAAATCGGCAAATCCAAAACTGACATTTCATACGGTACAGCCTGATATATTTCTAACAATGAATTGTTTTTCTTATTTTAATTAATCTATTTTATTGTCAAATACATTATCCAACTATAAGCAATGTAAAAATAGGAATAAAAACAGACAAAAAGAATTGTTCGAATAAACGAAATCAATTACTTCAAATTTTAAGCACTTATTTCTCCGATTGACATCGCTTATTCAAAACTTTCTTTAGAACCTTTCTTGTAGACCATTTAGTAAGCTTTCGAATGGTAACCTTTCGCTTCCCAAGATTTTCAACCGTTTTCGAGATATTAAGAAATTATACGAAGTTCCCAAAACTTTTCATTATTTCTGACAACAGAAAATAGGTCTCATTTTACCTATCCTGTTTTACACACACATACATTTTCCTTACAAATACAACATAAGAAATTAAAAAAATAAAAAGCAATAAAAAACCAAGGGAAAGAGACAAAAATTACAAAAAGAACGACAAAAACCCGTTCATAAGAACAAAACAGACGTATTTGAAGTTTTAAGCACTTATTTCTCCGATTGACATAACCTAATCAAAAATAGTTTTAGAATCATTTTTGTAGAGAATTTATTAAGCTTTCAAATAGTTTCTATCCACTTACCACGATTTCCCAACCGTGTTCAAGATATTAATGAAAGTATACGAAGTTCCCAAAACTTTTCATGTCTGTTCATTAAATATTTTATTCTAACCCTTCCTTAACTCCAAACGTAACATAACTTTCAACATATTAGTTTTAATGAAAGTAGAACATGCAGATAATGTTTCAACTGAATCCCGTGATTCTAAGTACCCAAACCAAAAACGGTATTCAAAAACTATTTTTCCAATTTTCTCGAAAACGGTTAAAGCTATCGCCTTGAAAATGGTTTCATTCGTTTTTTTAGCCTAAGAAGCCTATAAAACGAGTACTTACAAGCTTATGAACTCAAAAACGTAAGCGTTACGATTTTTTTTTGCGCGAATTTCGCCCCAAACGCCATCTTCCAGTGGGCGGATTTTGCTGGTTAACGAACTTGACCTTTCAAATTGGACGACAGATTTTTGTACCAAATTTCATCAAAATCGGACCATTCGTCTTCTATTTAGAGAGCGAACAGACAAATATATATATATATATATATATATATATATATATATATATATATATATATAAATATATACATATATATATATATACAAATTTGAACCACCGTTATTTTTGGTTTCTAGGGGTTCTGAAACGCAAAATTTTCTAGTCGGGACTTCCGGATTGTTTCATTGTATCAACCTTATAAGCGGGGTTCCTCCCTATGGGGGAGGGAGGAACCGCGCTAAAACTATAAACGTTTTTCAGAAAAAGGGAAAACCTAAATTTGTCTAGGAATTTTTGGATATATTCCTATATATCTGGAAGCCGGTTGGGGAATCGTAGTAAGTCTAAAGACTATTTGAAAGCCAATTAAATTCCCAAAAAATAAGGTGCTTATGCGATTTTTGATAAAGACACCTTATTCAGAGAAATCGGTGCTTACCGATACTGTTGTGGCGCCAAACATCTTCTTTTGCCTTTATATAAACTTTTTACATTCTCAATGACACCAGGGGTGAGAACAAAATCGATTTAAGATGACGCAGTTCCTGCTAGTCGAACTTGTCGTACATAATTCAGTGGTCTAGTAAACATACTTTTATAGTTTTCTGTGTAATTCCTTAAGAGTGACCTCAAAGAAAATGACTTCTTTAATATGTTTGGTATTTTGTTCTCATATATTTTAACTGACAACGGTCAGGAAACGGGTTTGAAGGGAAGAGATAAAGTTAAATGATTTCAAAGCTACTAAACTGAAAACGGAATTGAAATTAATGGTGGTTTTTCTTATTTTTTTTTTTGTTTTAAAACACCTGCTGGGATAAATAAAATACTTGGAAAATCTCATTAGTGGCTAAACGCAACTTCAGCATATGATTCTGATATTTACAGCTCCAAAATTCGGTGAAACAAATTACCTGAGAGACTGATAAAGTTACAGTTGAGTTTGATATTTTAGTTCGAGAGAGTTTGTACTGGAGTAGGTGCCTTTAGAAGTTTGCCGATGCGGTTGAACACGACAGAAATCAGCGAAGGAGACATTTACAACGTTAAGTGGTTCTGTCAACATGTCAGGCCTTCTCTTTCAAACCATTTATACGCTAATTTTCCTTTTCACTAATGTTCCCTTAATAGAGTATGGCTTATATTTAATTCCTGCCAAGGTAACTGACCTTATTAAAACCGATTTACAATTAATTGAGACATTAAAATATATATATGAGCTTATTTAGTGCTGATGTGGTGAGGTGCTTGATCACATTTTTGCGGAACACTCTTAATTGGAAGGAGGTAGAGACGATAAAGTATTTTTTTCATTCATTCATTCATTCATCCACAATATGTCTTAAGAAATTTTAAACAATACGGAATCATATAAAAATGTTTTTGAGTTTCGTAAATTTATCAAGGTGTTCATGAAATCCAGCTGCACTACTGATATCTGTTTCTTCAATATATAAGTATTTCAGCTTGAAGATCTTCCATTATTTCTTCTATTTCATGGAAACTATAGCGAGAAAACAATTTTAGGGGCTTCTCACGTTTAGGACTGTGACCGCTCCTCTTCTTGTTTGAATATTAATTCATTCTTAGACAAATATTTATAGTTCTGATAAAGTTCTTTAGTGGCGTGTTGACATCCACCAACGCCATCAAGAATATACTACTTACCTCTGAGTATATCTCTGGAGTGAAAATATAAAATTGCGGGTAACGCGAAGGTTAGTAAGCATTCCGAAAAAGTATTTTTATCGTTGATGAGTAGATAGCAAATCGCACTTACGGCCGATTTAAAAAAACATGAATTTGTGCTGAAAAATATTATTTGAATAAGAAATATTGATTCTTTAGACAATCCAATTGCCCAAAGAGGCCGGCCTGTAAAACTTTTCGAGGAGAGTGGCTAAAAGAGTCAACCATCGGAAATTAAACACCTAAATGCACTTTTTCCGATGGTTTTATTACATCAGCAGCCGAGTCAATACAGCCAAAAGAGGAAAGGTCTCCAGGTTTTAGAAAAATAAAACTTTGGTGCTATTAGTGGATGCTTCTTAGTAGAGGTTACAATAAAAAAATATAAGGCAAACGGCAAAAGATCTAGGTTTTCACATGTTGCACTAGTATTTCTAAAGTGACACAACTCAAAATAAAACTCTACTGAAAATGTGTCACTCTCGCCTATGTAGAGGGATTAAGATAGGAAGTGTGACACAAGTGCCTTCTGGTGCACAAGCTCTGAAGCTAGGTACATACAGTTCTGATGTCTTTCATAGTCGTAACTAAAAAACTCCGATTTTTGATTTTTGTCACTTTTGAAATACTAGTGCGATATATCCTTCGTATTATTGTACAAATATAGAATATTTAGTATAATTTTGAATTCCGAAATTACTTTTGATCTAAAGAAATGGTTCTTTGTGAAGACAGATCCTTACATCAATAAATTTCGCAGAGAGCCTACAGTTATTAATTGAATACATTTAGTTGGAAATACATTAGTTTTCATAGATTTATATTCGTAGTTAATAATAAATGGACGTTAAAATTTAAATAAAAAACATATATATATATATATATATATATATATATATATATATATATATATATATATATAACAGATGTTACTGTGCCTTTATTTATACCTGACTATTGAAACATAAAAATTAGAGTTTATAGTTTGCTATTTAATTGTCTAGCCAAACCGGCTATTTCGGTCCACTGTGTAACGGTGACCCTCTGCGTTCTGCATGTGTGAAAGTGGGAGAATTTTGACTAGTTGAATTCTAATACGACTGACGCAGTCCTATGTTCTAGTATAAGGTACATCTTGTGTGAAGAGCAAAGAGTTCAGTGACATCTTCTAATCTCTGAAAAGCGGCTTTAGAAAAATAAGTACAGTCTTAGACTTCCAAACGAAAGTAGCGACAAAAAGACCAACGCTTAACTTGAATACTGTGATTTCATTGGACCTATAGAAAACGTTATAAAGTAATATACTGTACTAGTGGGAAGTTGTAAATAATAAAAATTAAAAATACAACGAAAGTCTGGACAAATGGACACTATGGGGCACACCTTACCCATTCGTATTCACTAGAGAGAAAGGACAGACGAACTTGTAGATTTTGTAACTAGACTCGTGAAATACGTACTTACCAACTGCAGACAGCGCAATAATCTGAATATACACTCCGATTTACGGGACTTACTGACAGAAGGTAGCCCGCAAATTTGTACACTACTCAGACATATAAAACATATGTATACAAGTCTTGTCACAAATAACAGTCTGTCAGTATACGCTGAGCTGTCAGCAAATCAAGCTAATTTTGGTCCATCAGACATTGTAAGTTATTAAGTATTCATGATAGCAGCGACATTCGTGATAGTTTAAGGTACTTCGTGATAGCATAAGATACATCTTAATGGCATAAGATACATTTTGTAGCAGTCACCATAATGTGTGATATTTTCAACGCTATATTAACTTTTCTAAAAAGCAACAATATTTAACAAACGCCAGTTTAAACTTCCCACATAATTAACGTGTGTATGGATGTGTATGAACTACAACAACCACTTCATTTTCTCAATGATGTTTCAAGACTATATGTATTATAAATTGCCTTTGATTGTTTAACTTCCTTGAAAGGTTATAATAATAAATGCAAATCACTCATGACTTGATGTGTTCATCATGAAATGATTGTACATAGGATCCACCTTGGGTAACTCCGATTGTACATTGGAATTGTTGCGTTAGGTATAGTCATATTGCACATAGGAACTGTTTTGATTATGCATAAGAATTGATACATTATGATTTATACAGAGAATCCTCCACTCTTTAGGTTTATTTGATTTTTACAAATTTATTGTTTTCACAAAGTTATTTTTATTTTTAGCTGTTTGTTATTCACAAATTTGATTAACTGTATAATTAATTGGACATCTAAAATTGTATTATTGTGAAATCAGATGTATAATTAACGTCGCTTATAATAATGTAACACCTTAATTATAATTAACATGTTACACAATTATAATACTATTATTATAATTATAAATCCAATACAAAATAATTATTATGTAGCAGGATGAATTTGTATTTTCATTTTATATATGTATTCGGGCGAATCGCATTCGTTTCGGATGCTCATAAATAAATAAATTAAAAAACAATATACCCAGTTACACCCCAAAATTGAACATTAAATTTTACCCCTTTGACATTTTGTTTTTTCTATTTTTTTATTCTTTTAATTTTTATTTATTTTCTTTTGTATTTTTTCTTTTTCTATTTTTTTATTCTTTTAATTTTTATTTATTTTCTTTTGTATTTTTTCTTTTTCTATTTTTTTATTCTTTTAATTTTTATTTATTTTCTTTTGTATTTTTTCTTTTTCTATTTTTTTATTCTTTTAATTTTTATTTATTTTCTTTTGTATTTTTTCTTTTTCTATTTTTTTACTTATATTTTACAGTTGTTAGTTTTCTTCTTAGTTTCTTTTCTGTCTTTTTCCATTTTTGTTTTATAACGTATAATTTTAACGTTTTAAGAATTTGTCGCCTAAGTTGCGGAACACTGTAAATTAAATAAATATAATTTAGGTTCGCATATCTGAAGACGTTTATTGTTTGCTTTTCTTCAGTCCCTCTCTTTATTCGAAGAGGGCCGATCCGAAGGAAGCAATACAGAATTTCAAATATCAGAAGAGACGGCCTGGAAAAGCTAGATGTTAGGCTGATGTTATTAGATTTTCTTCAATTGACTGCGAAGGTCTACATTGCTGCATAGAGGCTCCATGTTGACTTCGTTTATATCCGGCGCTCTTTCATTAGTTTACACTTACTTCTAAATCAAGATAATTTCACTTTAATTCTATCAATTCTATGACTCAAATTTGTCGTGCCTTCATTTCGTATTTTCTATCCTTTGATTTAGAATGTAATGGGGGGGGGATTTACTTGGAGGCCCGGTGAGTGTTAAGGCGTGAGCACATAAGACTCCGTCCCTTGGGTCGTAGGTTCGATTCCCACTTGGGGTGGTGGCTTTCCTTTGGAAAAAAGAAAAAGGAATCACCCCTATCCTGGCTAGAAAAGGGTAATGGACGTTAAAATTTAAATAAATAACTTACTTACTACCAAATCCAAATGGATCACAAACATAATGTATAAAGTGATATAATGAAAAACGGGAGTAAGCCGAAATAACGGTATCATTACCATTTATTTCAGTTGTAAACCATTTAATCTGTTCCAACGTGAGTAGGGTGATAGAAGTACCAGTAAACGCACCACAGGGAAATAACTTGAAGTTACGACCTCAATAGTCCATTGTTGATAAATCCACCCAAAAATCGGAGTAAAAATGGAGGGAGGTTAAGTAATTAAAATGAAATTATTTATTTTGTCTTATTACATTTCTTAAAACTTTAACTAGTCAACGTACAGAGACATTTATTTCTTAAAACTTTAACTAGTCAACGTACAGAGACATTTATTTCTTAAAACTTTAACTAGTCAACGTACAGAGACATTTATTTCTTAAAACTTTAACTAGTCAACGTACAGAGACATTTATTTCGGCAAAATGTTTAAATATTTTATTTAAACATTTAATTAACCTATAGATGTCTTAAGAGACTTTGATTCCGGTTAATCGGGTTTGTTGCGCACCAGATGTATAACATAATTTATAAAAAATTGTAAAATATATCTTTGTATATATATATATATATATATATATATATATATATATATATATATATATATATATATATATATATAGGGTAAGTGACCCAATAGTTGACACTTTAAGGAGAGGTTATTTTACTTAAAATAATTCTTCGCTTAGTTTTTGAAAATAATAGACATTGAATATATCAAATTATTCGTCAGCTCATTCTCTGTGAAATTCACATAAATCAATTTTAGATACATAAGGTATTTGAAGTAAAATAGATCATTAAATGCTGCCTTACTCTGGTCCTAATGTTGACACACCTGCAGTAGTTCGGTGCCTAAGTTTGACTTTTCTGTTCCTAAGGATGACAATGAGGGAAAATGAAAATAATACAACTTCATTCTTTAAACAAACAATCAAATTGGATTGAAATCGTGCTGTTTTTCCTTCAGCATGAACTATAAAATGATCACCTACTCTAATAACGTTAACTTTGTTTATAACTTGCTTATTACAGCCATTTTCATCATTCATCCTTTGGTCATTTTTGAACAATCGCTCTTCTTCTTTAACTTTTTGTGTAAACTTTGATCTGCATTCTTCTCATATTCGTTATTTGTGGTTTTATCTACCTGACGTGCTGTCATTGATGATGGTTTACTTACACCTGTTGATTCTGCAAAGCTCATGTTAGTGACTTCCTTTCTTCTTCAGGCTGATTGGAGGAGTCACCATCCTCGTCAGTCATGGAGTTTCTCACCTTATTTTTCAGACGAGAAGTATTTAACCATAATCTCAAGATTTTTTTGTTTTACTTTAGTCGAACCTTTTACAGTCCATAATTTAAGTATCATAGAGTTCATAGAGACCACAAAAAAACAATTTAATGCACGCATTACAAAAATAAATTCTTAAGAAATATTCTTAATCTCTTACCAAATTCATTAAGTGAAGAGAGCAGCAGGAGTTGACTCGAGGATTTTTCATACTAAAATGGCTGCAGATGTTATTAACGGAGTTGCATAGTTGATCGGGTCAATCAACATTATTCTTCAACAACTGTTCTTTCATTTGGATACAAACTTATTGAATTCTCTTGAATCTAATTGTTATTTTTCAAATTTAAATTTGAAGTGTCAGCTTAAGGAGCAGTGTCAACGAACGGGTCATTTACCCTATATATATATTATTTAGTTTTATTTTTTGCAAAAATTTGTTTTATTTATTTATTGAACTGGTAAGTTGACATCAAACCACATTTTCAGCAATAACATCTCTGACTGTAGTAAAAGTTGACATCAAACCACATTTTAAGCAATAACATCTCTGACTGTAGTAAAAGTTGACATCAAACCACATTTTCAGCAATAACATCTCTGACTGTAGTAAAAGTTGACATCAAACCACATTTTCAGCAATAACATCTCTGACTGTAGTAAAAGTTGACATCAAACCACATTTTCAGCAATAACATCTCTGACTGTAGTAAAAGTTGACATCAAACCACATTTTCAGCAATAACATCTCTGACTGTAGTAAAAGTTGACATCAAACCACGTTTTCAGCAATAACATCTCTGACTGTAGTAAAAGTTGACATCAAACCACATTTTCAGCAATAACATCTCTGACTGGAGTAAAAGTTGACATCAAACCACATTTTCAGCAATAACATCTCTGACTGTAGTAAAAGTTGACATCAAACCACATTTTCAGCAATAACATCTCTGACTGTAGTAAAAGTTTATTGCACTTGCAATTTTTTAAATTTTATTTACTTATTTATTGCTGGCTTACTAAGGAGCCGAATCATGCAAGTCCGAGATTTTATGAAAGAACTATTTCATTAAATAATTACACATGTAATTATCAAACATAAAATAACTTTCAAATAATCCCCCCAAAAAAATTATAGCAAATCAGTCATAAAAATGCCTAGGAATCATAACTTGCAAGCTATTTACAAATTAAGAAATTATAGTCGGTGCAACTGATATCACTTAAAATGATTTTGATTACCAATGATTTGATGTCGAATATTTGGAATATAATTTGTTTTGCTGTTAAATAATCAGGAGTGTTTAATGAACCTTAAAGCGATTGAAACAAATAAACGGAGCGAAATAGTCCGAATTAATTAATAAAGAGAACCAGTCAGAGTAAAACCCGTAAAATAAAAATATGCACACGTAAATTATTCAGTATCATGTTTAATCAGTGGAATAAACAATGTGTTTTAGTTTAAATTAAATGTTATTATTAATATTTTAATTATTTTTATTATATCAAACCATTTCTACTGATACATGCAACAGCTCAAGAAACGTTTGTATTACATATATATTTTTAAAAACATACCTATATATTCGTTTATTCTATCTATAAATGCACTAAAAATGATCCAATTTTCATTATATTGTGTTACAAATTCATCAAATTTAATTTAAATGGTTATGTTCGTGAACCAGTAAAATCTGCCCTCTGGCGAAATTCCCATGAAAAACATTCATTCTACTACCGAAAATTTTACCTGTTTAAATATTAAATTTTTTTTTTTTTTTTTTTTTTTTTTTTTTTTTTTTTTTTTTTTTTTTTTTTTTTTTTTTTTTTTTTTTTTTTTTTACGGCGCATCTACTTCTAGGTCATTAGCGCCGACATCCAGGGTGCAGCGAGGAATTTTCCCAGCGAGCCTTAAGATGAGAAAATTCCTGCCGGAGGTGGGAATCGAACCCATCATCTCCCGCTTATGAATCCAGCGTGCTAGCCACTAGACTACGGGAGACCCCTTAAATATTAAATATATGTATGTATATATATATATATATATATATATATATATATATATATATATATATATATATATATATATATATATATCTGTTTAGATGTTGTAATGGGATTTTCTCTTTTTAGTTATGGTCACCTTTGTCATTCATCCAGTCGTATAATAAAGAATGTGAAGTTGTTGTGTATTTATTAGTGTTAGTAATGTAGTATCTCGTATACGTAATCTTCTGAAAGAAAATTTATTTAAAATTTAATGATTTAGACAGCTGTTCATTAGAAATATGAAATAGCGAAACTATTCATTTTTATTATTATTTGCCCACCTTCTTCGGAATGTGCTTAGTTGTCTAGCTCCCGGGAGACGGGCTTTTTAAAGGTTCTCAGATATATATATATATATATATATATATATATATATATATATATATATATATATATATATTTGTATGTACCGTAAGAAATGTCAGTTTTGGACTTGCCGATTTTCTTCAAATGTCTTGAAACTGTCGTGGCACCTACTCCGAGTTCTTTGGCGTATTCCCTTGTGCTTTTTGAAGGACAAGCTTCAACCCTTTCTTTCAGGTGGTAATTGTCAAAATTTGTTTCTGGCCTTCCTCGCTCCTTGTTGTCAAGGTCATAATTTCCACTTCGAAACCTGAAACCACCGGTAAACAGATCGTTCATTCACCGGTCCCTCCCCGAACGCCGTGTTAATGTTCATACACGCCTCAGCAGCGCTATGACCGAGCTTAAATTGATAACGAAAAATAATACGGATTTCCGTTGAAGTCATAATTTAATTCTTTTTTTCTCAGAGGATCGTTCTGACAACACAGTACGCAAGTTACTGATTAAATAATAGGAATAAAAGAGCTTTAATTCTATATGAATAACAATGATGTTTGTAAATAATGAAATAAAAAAGGGAAAGGATTAAATCGCAAAGTAAACAAAACTCAAATTTCATACGGTACAGCCTGATATATATGAGGAGAGGAGGTCGAAGGTTCATAACAAAACAAAATTACAGCCCTGCTTCGTACTTATTCCACTGGGGCCTTATCCATCGAATTCAATTAAAAATTTAAATGCTTTCTTCCTCGATTGGAGGCAAAGTGCCTTGCATTAGTAGAGCCACGTCTAAACTGGCGGAAGGTTCGTATTCCCCAAAGATCTGTGCACTGCAACCTAAGAACTCCCAAGCTTCTTTTCTTTTTCCCTTTGTTTCTGAAAAGAGAGGTTCGTATTACAGTTCTAAAATGTAAGGAGTAAGTAGGAACGCTCTCTAATTCGACTTGATTCATTGAGCTAAGGAAACTGATAACTGAATACGGATATCGACTGTTAAAAAGTACAAATCGGTGCTTACTTAAGCTAAGAACATGAATTTTGAAAGAATACAAATATATATCGGTTAGTGAATACATCTATTATTAATAGATAAATATGCTAAGGAGTGTTTAAGATTTAGAAACTACGAAGACTTTGAGATGCCAGTTAAGATTCGAGAATTTCCGACTGTTACACTTACATCAGACAGAAGATACTGACTTACGTTGGGTGTGAAACACCACTGAAAATGTATTACATACTGATTGAATCTTTACAGATACAAAACTACGACTTATCTATAGATATGACTGAATTACTCGGCGATGGAAGCAAATATATAGAAAACATACTCAACGTAAGTATTAATGATACCGAGTATAATAAATCAATTAGTATATTCTTACCCTACCTCAATTTCATTTTGCACAAATTATTGAACATTTTAACAATAAATAAAATATTACTGCGATATTGAAGAAGATATATATATATATATATATATATATATATATATATATATATATATATATATATATAATTTCCTTATAACCCACAGGTAGTTTTTTGTTTATATCCTTAAATACCAAAAACTATACATTTATACTTTATTAACATTTTACTGACATCCCATCTCTACCACGTTGAACTATTGAATACGAAAAATCTCGTTTTTCAGATTGGAGACTCTTAGGTTGTGGATGATACGGCTTTTCGCAACTCTAACCCCTTTAGAAAAGCCTTTAATGCCTTAAATAAAGTCTCAAATAAGACCATTTTTCAATATATTTCTTCGTCAATGGATAGAATATGTTAGTTCCGTAGTTTACTTCGATCTGCATATTCAATAGTTTGACCTGGTAGGAACGATGTGACACAATACAAATTAAATACAAATGGAATTGCTATTTCATTATAACATATTTCAGTAACGACGTTAGACATTTTTAATTTTTAACTTTTAAATCTGTGTGCCTAATTGATAAATTGTATAATTGCATGTATATGTAATATTGTATGTATGATAATTTGTATATGTGGTATAATTCCAATTGTGAAATTGGAATTACATATGCAATCATTATTTTAAACGACACGTCTTAGTGTTTGAGCTCATAAATAAATATACAACAAACAAAAAAAAGAAAACAGATATATACCTCCGTCATTCCGATTTTTGACCCTTGCACTCTTACTTTTTTTTTAAATTACACTTTACCTATTGGCAGCCCACAAGTTAGCTTTTAATAGAACTGTAAGCTTCTTCGTAGACTGACTGTAGATGTTTTTCACAGACTAAAATGTACAAAAGGGCACGTTCAACGTGTATTTACTGCCTATGTTTGGTGGGGTGTCAAAAATTGCCCCACAATTTATTACATTTACGAATGATTTTCAAACCATTATTTCGTTATTTACAGTTCTGTTTAATTGCTCTGTAATATTTCTTTGTCCTTGAAAAACAATGTAGTTTCGAGGCCTATTTAATATTCCCTGTTCTAGTAATGAGTATACTATTGTAGATTGCCTGAAGATGGACGAACGGTCCGAAACGTTGAAATAAAAGTATGTTGTACAGCTGTGAAGGGTTATTCCTCATCCTTGTTGGTATTATTAATTAATACCCTTCATCTAGTCATCAAAAAAATTCCCTGTTCTTTCTTTAAACGCAGCCCTCGAGGTCTCATTTAATTGCTTTAAAAGTTTCTTCATTTTCCACCAGAATGAACTGATTTGACTGAGTTGTGATGGAGGCTATTCAAGCAAGGAAAACAGCCACAAGGTGCGGTCTAAGGAGTTGTTAAAGTTTTTATAAAACATTTATCAATTTTTATATGACCTGCTTGTGGAAAATATTTATTGTTTTTAAAAAGTATGAAATAAAAATTAAAATGGTTTGGGTTTGTTTTTGTTTTAAATAATTTGATAATACCCCCTCCTTACCCCTCGGTATTGGAGTAATGATTTTAGTTCGGATTGGTTTCATCAGCGGAAAATATAATTCATCTTGAATGAGAATGATAAATGCATAGAATACGAGGAAAACTCTTTGTAAGCCGAGGAAATGATAAGTTGCAAAGTAAAAGAAAGTTTTTTGTTCGACTTTCCTATTTGCATTCCCTCCCTGTCTGACTATTTTTGAAAAAACACTTATTGTACAATTAGGTAATTTCGCCAGCTTCATTGACGTACAATCCGCGTCTGGATCAATGCAGAAAAGTGATATCAGTATTGTCTTAGCCGGTATTGTTTTATTTTTTACTGATGTTATGAGAAATATTTTTATTAAAATGTTTTAGACTTTAATGATTTTTTAAACAGCTGATTACAAACAGCTGATTGTTGCTTTGTAGCTTGTCTTTTAGACGTGGCCATTCTAGCGGAACGTTCGCCTACTTCCTATTAGGCTGTATTCAGTGTATAATCTCCGAAAGAGGCATCAAATGACGCGAAACATGTAGAGCTATTTTAATAAATTGAATATTATGTTAATTTCGCTTTATTCAATGTCCTTCTCCTTAAACATGAGAATATATTTTTAGTTATAAGCTCCTGATGAGGCACCTGAAGTGCCTAAAATTACGTGTTTTTCCTGGTTTATAAGTTATTTGAACTACTTTACTTTTTGCCGGGAGTGTTTTGAATGTTAACCAAAGCTAAATGTTTTTCGTTGATAAAGTTTGGTGATGGGGTACTAGTATGTATTTTTCGATAAGCAAGCAAAAGAGCATTTGAATGGCTGGCACTATTAAAAATTGTTGTTATCATGTTACAAAAGCTGAAAACAATCACGTTATATTACGTTGTCATTGTATTATTAGTTATATAGTTTCGTTGCATTACTTGGCTGACGGATTGTATCTAAGCAAATGTGAATGTATCGGAAATATCTAAAATCATTAATATTTGTATTTGTATATAATGAGATTTTTACACACCATTCCTATATGATTTATGTTTCAGGAAAATAATATTAAAACACATTCCAGAGGGAATTTCATAGAGAAGACAAGCCGTTCCTTGGCAAGAACCTGAACAAATGATGGAAGTGAGAAATCTAGGTCATGGCCACATGACAAGTTGCTGCTTTGTCAACGACGGAATCAATCAAACTCCTCAGAAGGTATAGTTCTGTCGCCCACTTTATTTTGAATGCTCTCTGAATCATAGAAGGTCATAGATTTATATAAAGGAAGCCAACTTGTAAGAAAAGAAACTTAAGTTAAGAAAAGGAACTGTAGTTTGGCCTAAAATAATTCTTGTTTTAGCAAGCAAGTGATAATATGAACTTTTATGAACCCTGCTGAAGAGCCTAAAACCCGCTTACGGAATCTACCCATAAGAAAGTATTGCTAACTAGAAATGTTGACATTTCATAATCTACTGTTTAAGAAAAAACTAAGAACATACAAATTTATATATATAGACAAAATTAATAAAAAAATATATGGTATAAGAAAGGTTACCATGCACGACTCTATTATACTGATCAATATTGTCAATAGAAATTGTGCTTTGGACAAAGGTAGACTGGCACTGATACTCAAAAATATAACAAGGATACAAAAATTATGAGGATTAAAATTATTAGAAAGGTATTAAACTTCATAGACAAAACAGAATTAATAAATAAAATCTAAAGACAAGATTAATTAAATAAGCAGGATAGTGTGTGTGTGCGTGTGTGTGTGTGTGTGTGTGTGTGTGTGTGTGTGTGCGTGCGTGCGTGCGTGTGCGTGTGTGTGTGTGTGTGTACTGTCTGTGTTAGAGAATATGTGAGTGAGGTTGCATGGATATGGGTTGGTATATGTGTATGGGTGAGTGCATATGTCTGTGTGTGTGCCCGCTTGTGTGTGAGTGCGTTTATTTACATTTGTTCTGTGTACAGAAACGAAAATAAATATTGCATGGAAAATATACTGTAAGTAATATAAGTAAGGAAAAAATGCCAGGATCAATGATAAATAATGACAATGATAAGTAATTCAATAAAAACCAAAAGCTGACTCAATAAATTATTAAATTCAAAAGAAATGAGGGAAAAATTTCACCTCCACATATAATGAAAGTTTCATTCGATGGCGTTCATGACCCTAAGGTTGACACGCCTTAAAAAAAAAAAAAAAAAAAAAAAAAAATTATGAGGATTAAAAGCTGGTGAAAAGTACGTGCTATGAAATACAAATGGGGAACTACACCTCGGCCAAACGACTAAAGTTTTTGTGCTTTTGCAGATAAATAGTTGTTTGAATATCTAGAGACATTGATTTTAACTACATAAAACACATTACTACTAATTAAAATACATTAATAAACAAATTTCATCTCTTCTTCTTTAGCTGCTGAATCCGATGCTTCCTTTTCTTTGTACTTGCAACCGGACTTGCAGTATGAATTACTGCAAACAGTCTCCACCGCATACATATATACACATAAATATATATATATATATATACATATATATATATATTGATGTTTTAGAACATCAAGTTCATTAACCGGAGCGTAGAACACTGTTATTTCGTCGACAATAAAAAAATGGGACTTACGACTTTGTGTTTATAAGTTCATTATTCTTATATCTTTTTTCATGACCTTAATAATTAATAATTTTTGAGAAAAGTAAATACCTTTGCTCCAGTGATTCCGAAACGACAGATTGAGTTGGAAATAATGAGTTTTCAGACGTTTAATATTCATAAAAAACTAAGATTTATACATTTTTGGAGTACAGGAAGTGTAAGAAAGAGCCTTATTAAGAGCATAATTAAAACTTTATTAAGAGCCGTACACAATTTTAAAGTTTTCAGGTTTTAGCGCGGTTCCTCCCTCCCCCATAGGGAGGAACCCCGCTTATAGGGTTGATACAATGAAACAATCCGGAAGTGCCGACTAGAAAATTTCGCGTTTCAGAACCCCTAGAGACCGAAAATAACGGTGGTTCAAATTTGTATATATATATATATATATGTATATATTTATTATATATATATATATATATATATATATATATATATATATATATATATATATTTGTCTGTTCGCTCATTTCTGGCTTCCCTGATGGTCCGATTTTGATGAAATTTGGTACAAAAATCTGTCGTCCAATTTGAAAGGTCAAGTTCGTTAACCAGCAAAATCCGCCCACTGGAAGATGGCGTTTGGGGCGAAATTCGCGCAGAAAAAATCGTAATGCTTACGTTTTTGAGTTCATAAGCTTGTAAGTACTCTTTTTATAGGCTTCTTGGGCTAGAAAAACGAATGAAACCATTTTCAAGGCGATAGCTTTAACCGTTGTCGAGAAAATTGGAAAAATAGTTTTTGAATTCCGTTTTTGGTTTGGGTACTTAGAATCACGGGATTCAGTTGAAACATTATCTGCATGTTCTAATTTCATTAAAACTAATATGTTGAAAGTTATGTTACGTTTGGAGTTAAGGAAGGGTTAGAATAAAATATTTTATGAACAGACATGAAAAGTTTTGGTAACTTTGTATACTTTCCTTAATATCTCGAAAAAGGTTGAGAATCTTGCGGAACGGAAGATGACCATTAGAAAGCTCACTAAATGCTCTATAAAAATGGTTCTGATGAAAGTTTTGATTAGGCGATGTCAATCGGAGAAATAAGTGCATAAGACTTTAAAGTAATTGATTTCGCTTATTCGAACTGTTCTTTTTCTCTTTGATCTTGGTACTTAGAATTATGGGATTCAGTTGAAACATTTTCTGCATGTTCTACATTCATTAAAACTAATATGTTGAAATTTTTGTTACGTTTGGAGTTTAGGAAGGGTTAGAATAAAATATTTTATTAACATACATAAAAAGTTTTGGTAACTTTGTATACTTTCCTTAATATCTCGAAAAAGGTTGAGAATCTTGGGAAACGGAAGATGACCATTAGAAAGCTCACTAAATGCTCTACAAAAATGATTCTGATGAAAGTTTTGATTAGGCGATGTCAATCGGAGAAATAAGTGCTTAAAACTTTAAAGTAATTGATTTCGCTTATTCGAACTGTTCTTTTTGTCTGTTTTATTCCTTGTTATTTTTAAATTGCTTATAGTCAGATAATGTATTTGACAATAAAACAGATTAAGTAAAATAAGAAGATCAATTTATTGTTAGAAATGTAGCGTTCAAAGAGAGAGATCCCAAGGCTTTCCAAATGCCTCTGAGCGGAGGCCTTTCTGCCCGATTTATGGTATAGCTGACCCATACAGGTAAGATTGTAAATCAAGACCTTTCAAGACTGGTTTGTTTGAGATTTCATTTGGATAGCTGTTTCGCTATTGATCTAAACAAAGTAATAACTGTTTCTATTCTATGCCTTCATAAACACTAGAGATAAGAACGGAACCGCGCTAAGATGACGCAGTTCCTGCGAATCGGACTTTTTTTTTTTTAAACTGTTAGGAAATTGTAATGAGTGGAAATTGGAAATGTTACCATCGCCACGCCAAGAAGAAGGATTCAACGGAAGCGCGCTTCGATGTTCCAATAAGTATGAATTTTTCTACATGGCCTCGCCGAATGTTTTCTTGCCTTAGTTATCTACTCAGTTTTGTGGTTTTAACTATTTATTGCTCTATTTACATACATTTATGTCACTTAAGTATCATAACCAAATCCTTCGAGAAAGCGCACAGATAATAAAAAGAGACAATCCTTCGTCTTAGAATTAGAAAAAAAAAACAATAAAAAACATTGCTTCTAAGAAAACCATAATTCCAATCAGTGTATCGTCGTTCAATTAATCTTGATAATATCTGAATGATGAACTATTTAGTAATCACGTCAAGCTTTTCCACCTGTCTCATTTGATCAGGAATCATTGGAAATTTGTGTCAAGATGATCTTTTCCAGCTGAATGGTTACTCTCAGGCTTAGGCATTTCTCTAATGAAAGACTCTTTATTTTCATCAACTCTTCGTTATACGTAGATACATTACATGATCTTCTTTACATAATAAAATATAATTCGTAAAACTTGATACAAATAAATGAATTATAAAGATATATCTAGAAACTTTGTGTTGAAAATATGATCGAATATTATGAAACTTGTAAAGTAATCATAATTATTCGAATTGAGGCATCGATGACCGTTGGTAAGCCTATTTTGATCGTATATGTAACCATTTAATATATATTTCTATGTCGCCCATTTAAGTTTTAAATCTGTATTAGTCTACCTCTAATTTTAGAGTTCTTTAATACTCAAACACTTGAAGAACCCAAACATGTACAAGAAAATGTAACATCAAAACGTATACCAAGCCAAATTTTCAAATAAAAGCATAGGAAAAGATAAGAAAAATATTTCGTTTAGAGCCTTCTGCGCAAATTCAGGAACATAAATATTCTTTAGGTCCACCCGACAAACCTATGTAATGTACTGCATAACATATAGTCTTCTTTTTTGTACATGCCCACCCCACTGCGTATGCGTGAATGCCAGCGGACACTTTTTTTGTGACACATTCAGTCTTCTTCTTCGTACATGGCCACTGCGTATGCGTGAACGCCACTGCACATACACGGACTCTTTTTTGTGACACTTTTTTGTAACGGTTTTCCCAGTTTAGTCACCGCTAATACATATTTATGATAAAAAATGTGCACTCATTGAAAGATAAGATTTTTTTTTATATATATTTATTATCATGACTCTCATAACGCAGATGATTCGCTCGATAATTACAAATCTGCTCTTATTATTAAACAGTTATTACAATTTCTTATTGATATTTCATATTGAGTAAAAACATTAATTTACAATAAAAGTATTTTACAAATTAATATAACAGTTATAAGTATGTATACCATTATATATATTAAAACATTACTATATACATTAGAGATGATTATGCAAGTGCACAACACATGCATATACATTGGTTTATATACACTATGTGCAACTCATGTTATACACATGTACATACATACGTATTTATACACTCACGCACATAAATCACGATTAAGTGAAAATAGAGTTTTAAACTAAAATTAATTTAAATTAACAAATAATTATAATGAAAATTATTTTTTCTCCGATGCTACCAGATATCAGAAGTATCTTAAGAGTCTAAAATTAAATCTTGTTGTATAGCCGTGTGTGTTTTAGATGTTGAAAAATAGTGTTTATCAATTGGCTACCCTCTTTCAAATGTTCAGTCATGTATCAAGATAAGATGTCCGAGCTAAGAAATATCATCAAGATAAGATGAGCTAACAGACCATTTTACATCGAACTCAACCAAAACTTACTGACGAAACTTACTTTGTCGTCGTCATTATGTAAGTTTGTATTTTCGGCTCTTAAAGATATACCTTTTTTCCGGCAATAAATTTATAGAAATTAAGAAATTTTCCACCTATTGTTCTATGAGTACATTGGATTATTATTATTAATTATTATTATTTAAATTGAATTTAAATCTGCATTTTTTAAACTTAATTTAAAATAAATACTGCAAAATTAAAGTTTGTTAAAGTGAGTCAGATTGTAATAATAAAAAAAAAAAAGACAAAACAAAAATCGAGAGAAATATAATTTTCTAAATATAATTCACATTGAAAACAGAATAAATAAAATATTTATATAAATTAGCGCATTTAATTATATCTTGGAATAATAGAGTATTGATTTGAGATGTGTGAGAAGTATTTCTTAGCTCGGACTGGCATATCAGTAAGTCATGTAGGATGTGAGGGATTGTGAAGTTGTTGGATTGCCGGCAATCTGACAGTATATGTTTGACAGTTAGAGCTCAGTTTTATTGTCTACTAGTGGATCTTTTTTGGCGGCTTGTAAGTAGGAATGAGTAAGTAGGGGGGTGTTCTATCCGAAGCCTGAATAAAATTACATGTTACCGTCGTAATAAATCATGAAACAGTAATGATCAGTCCATTAGAGTTTTATCTATTGTAAGAATTCAATGTAATATTGCTTTTATTTCACGATTTTTTTGTTATCTTAACACATCACCAGTCCTACTTTTTCTTTATTTCTTATTATATTATTCTGCAGTTTATCGTGCTAAATATTACTGACAATTAATGCAATATATTGTTTCATATTTGTGAGTCTTTAATTTGAAAGTTATGTATTCGATATGAAAAATGTGTATTTTTATCAGATTTGAAAATGTTTCTGACATAAATACGCCATTAGCCAAGATATATAGCTCTTTTATTTTTTTTCTTATCCTGATTAGATTTGTGCATTTTTCTGTTGTTATATTATTATTATATATAATAATTTACTGCGCATTAAGTGGTATAAAGTTAAAGCTAAATTATATTGTTTTTTTATTCTTCTGTCTATGTAATCTATATCAGTACTAAATAAAGTATACGAATCTAATATAGGGTAATGTTAGTTGAGAGAAGTTCAATAAATACTATGAATATGCACATATGTGTGTGTGTGATTGCGTGCGACTGTATATATGCATGTTTGCACTGTTTTGTAAATAAATTCAATTTAATTTGAAGAAGTGAGTACAGAAGAGAAGTTTTAAAGTAAATTAAATATTGTAATCATATTTGAAGTTTGTCTTTACAGTGTGAGTAAATTTCAACTCATCATTTATTTAGCTTAAATAATTTTTTTTATTTCTTATAAATATATATATTTAAAATCTAAAGTAAAGTAAAATGTAAAATACTAAATTTCATAAAATCTAGATACGATTTTAGTAATTAGAGAAAATACATCTATTGCATGATTATTCATTTTTTCTGTTTTTATTTTATTTCCTCTTTCATAATAATCTAGTAGTAGAGAATTCCCAATACTTTGTTTTCAGATTTGAAACTTAAGATCTCCCACTGGATTTAATAGATTCTTGTTGAACAAACTTCTTAATGAACTATGCGATAGCTGTTAATTAAAGTTTGATGATTTAATTTATTGTTATTGTTTTAGTAGGAAATTAATAAAATATTCCCCAATAATATCAATTATTTATTCTAATATTACTTATCAGAACTCATTGATAGTTCTGGTTTCCAATATTTCAATGAATTATTAAAATTTGTCTGACAATGAATGTTAAAAGTCCATCGTAAAACAACATTTAACGCTAATTTATCATAAATAATTAGTATTAGCAAGTTACAATAGATTCAAAATTATTTGTTATGTAAAACTTTCATAGTGTTAGTGTGAACAATCAATTAATCTTTTAAAATTTGCTTAAATAAAGCTCAATTATTAACAAGAGAGTTTTCAAATTATTATTTCTATAATTATTTGACTGAACCCCCCCCCCCCGTGCTTTTATTATTCATTTAATAAAATATTTTGTTGCCACCGGTATCTTTATGTACAGAGAAGTAAAAATATATTTTACAAATACTTATTAAATTAAATCTTAATTTTGTAGATATAGGTATAAAGATTTCTAAATTTTCGAATAAATTAAAATGCACAAATATTGGATAAATGGTTAAATTATAACATATTTTGTGAATGCTATTGCATGAGTGCGCAAAATATTTCCTGCATAATTTTAAAATATAATTATACAATTTTTGATTTATTAAATCGAGAAATCTTAGTAGTCGATGAAAAAATAAATAAATAAATAAAAATTATGCCGAGAAAGTCTTATTTGGGCATATAATGTATTTTAAAATTTCACCAACATTATTATAATGACTTTATTGTTGGTACACGTTGTTATTATTTGATGAAATTTATTTTAAGAATAATATTATTTTTGATATGCTAAGAGAAATCGAATTTGATGTAAGATAATTCTCGGAGTCCATTTCTTCATATCGTTGTGCTGGGTTCAAAAATTAGATATTATAGCAAAAATAACAAAACAATTAAAACTAATTACTTACATTTAAAAAAAAATGTTTCTCATCGTTAGAGAGATTATTTTTAATCACTGTAAAGATTTTTTTTTTTAATGTTTTACTGTTATTTGAAAACTATTATTTTTATATTTTGAATCTTAGAAGCGACTAACTAATATATTGAACTTATATATTAAATAATATTTATTTATATGGGCATAATATTACTTTGAATTTGAATCGGGAAGTATTTTAAATTTTCTTCTTCTAAATTTCGATTGAAAAACGATAGTTAATGATTGGATTTATTTTATTAATAATTGTATTATTATTTCATGAAATTATGTATAATATATCTATATTTTTTATAGTAGATAATGTAGTTTAAAAAAAATGAAAATTTTAGTGTTATGGACTATATTAGGGACACTAATTATGTTTGTTCATTTCAGAGACTTATGTATCTTAGGCGAGGCTTGTTGTAATTAAAGGATTTTGTTTATTATTTTCCAAGTGGAAACATAAGAGAGGTTTTGATAATGTTGCATTTACTTACTCTTTCAATTATATTTGTAACGACTGTGAAGGGTATAATTTTGCAACCTAAATGTATTCTATATAAAGAAATTCAGTTCTTTTTCCTATGAATTAATATGCCGGAATTGTTGTAGCGTCCTTACCTGTGGTAGAGCACAGAAAAGAGAACATGCCCAAGCTATGGAAAGCATGATCTTGCCTCTTCTTCTAGCGTCGTTCAATTTCAGAGGGTGTAGTATAGCGAAATAGCGATCGACGGACACACAAACGAGCACATTGGACGACAAGTAAAGACCAAACGCTCGCAAGAACAGAAAGAATTTGCAGGCCGCGTTTCCGGCAATCCATTGAGTCGTTACGCGCCACCCGATCTCCAAAGGTATCATGATGAATGTGACGAAGAGATCGGCGACCGACAGATGGGTGATCATCAGCGATATTCTACTCTTCCGATGACGGCCTCTCACGAGAGTTATGAACACCGTGAGGTTGCCTATTGCCGCTATCACGAAGAGTATCCCATAAGCTATGATAATAGCAAGGACGTTATCGTTGAACTTTAGTTCGTCCGGTAATTGGTTCGTGCCGTTTCGGAGTTCCGAGTAGTTGTACGAGGGCCACATGGTTACGGTTGGGCTGACGGGGATAGACTCGTATTCTCTCGGCAAGCTACCTCCGAGACGCATGCTCACCATCCCTACCCCATCCTCAGCTTTCATTCAACAGTCCCTTCCTTCTACAATTGGCGATCCCTTCCACTTTGACCTTGACCTCGTTGAAAATAATCAAGTACTTATACTTTTGTCCCAGCTTTTTGCCAAGGTCATAAGGTTCCTATTGTGAAATGAATTTTTTTTAGAGTAAAATATTAAATAAATAATTATAAAATATTAAATAAAATTAATTAAAATATTATTTATATATAGAACTGTTTCTTTGATACATATGATATTATTTCATATATATGCATAAGCATATAGACTAAAATGCTGAAGGACCTGAGTTCAAAACTCGAGCGTACCAAAGAGTAAAGTATCTATGTTCGTGAGTTTCGGATTCAGGATCCAAAACCACCCCTAGGCACTCCTAGGCTCATTCAAAAATTTGAAAAAAAAAAAGATAAGTGAAATTTAGAAGGAGTAGATGATGGTAATATGTTATGACTATATGTTATCACTAAAATGAGTAAACCAACTTCAAGAATATGGAGAAGAGATATCGTGAACAAGTCCGTATCGTGGAGGCGACGTTTATGAGTAGTTTAAATTAAATTCCAGGTCAAGAAGATTTGGGAAAAAGTTCCCTACCTGATAGATAGATAGATAGATATACTCAGGGCCCCTATCTTATTTTTGAGGGGAAAGCAACTCGACCTAAAAGATCTATTGTGCCCCTGACATTCTGCTGGGTCACTTATAGCAGCCCTGCATCCCTGACAAACCCTCTGATCTTCTGAGATGTGAGCTCAGAGTCTCTTCCTGGGTCAGTTATTCTAACAGATCCTAGGTACATAAAGCGCCTGCGTGAGAGTACCGTGCAATCACATATTATGTGTGCGGGTGTTTCCTCCTCTATCCCACATAACCTACATAGAGAGGTTGTAGCTAGGCCCATATTGTATAGATGTTTATTCATCTTAGCATGACCTGTGTAAAGAGCCACAGTCTCCTTCATAGCTATCCTATGTAGGGACAGAAGCATCTTTGTTCGTTTCCTGTCAATTTGGTTTAGGAAACGCTTTGACTGTCTTTGCGTTTGGACTCTTTGCCAAACGCCTAGATGTTGTAGCCTCGCCCAGTCATCAATTATACCTTTTGCTAGGGTTAGCGATATTCCACGAGCTGGTTCTGGCCCACAAAAGGACTCCTTGGCCCCCTGTCTTGCCAGTTTATCAGCTTCCTCATTCCCGAGTATATCTGAGTGTCCTGGCACCCAGTGCAATTTGACCCGGTTACTGACAGCTAAACAATCTAACATCTTCCTGCATTCATCCACAATCTTGGATTTAATGCAGGTGCTCTCGATGGCTGATAATGCTGCCTGGCTGTCAGAGTGTATATTGACCCTTGCACGAGAAATTCCTCTTCTCAGCAGCATCTCCGTGCAGGTCCTTATGCCAATGACTTCTGCCTGGAAGACTGTAGGATGTTTCCCCAACGGGATTGATATCCTCAATTCTTTCCTGCTTGCCACCCATATTCCGGCTCCGACTCCTTCCGGGTTCTTGGAGCCGTCGGTGAAGCAGTGAATTTCCCCAACCGGGAGATTAGACTGCCAAGTTCGGGCAGTATTTCTGTCTGCTTTGATTACCTCGAACCTCTTGTCCAGTCTAAAGACGGGTAACATGTAGTCCGAAGGCATTTGTAGCATACACAGTCCATCATTCCCTGCGAGAATTTGCTTAAAACTTCCACAGGGTATCATGCTTGAAAGATTCTGCGCTTGAAGCTTATATGCAGAAATTCTGGCCAACCTCTCCACTTCTAAGTGCAGAGGCCGCAGATCTAGTAATACCTCCATCGCCCTGGTGGGTGTGGTTTTCATGGCTCCAGTGACTAGTAAGCAACCTAGTCTCTGTATTTTATCCAATTCTTTTTTGTGAAGTTCCACTTTACACCTATGCCACCATACCAGCGCCGCATAGGTGATTGTGGGTCTTACCACCATAGTGTATATCCAGTGCGCCACCGATGGCCTGATCCCCCAGGACCTCCCAACCACGCCCCGACAGGACCAGAGCACCCGTTTGGCCTTTTCACAGACATACACTATGTGTTCATTCCACTTGAGTTTTGAGTCTAATATCACTCCCAAGTGTTTGACTTTCTTGACAAAAGGTATCCTTGACCCAGAAATGACTGGTTCTAGGAGACCGTCAAGTTTTCTCTTGTTCGTGAAGGGGACTATCGCCATTTTGGACGGATTAATTTTAAGTCCCCTTCTATCACACCACTGCGTGGACCTACGCAGTGCTGTACCAAGTAACTCTGATATAACATTCAGGAATTTACCACTAATCAGGATCACTATGTCATCAGCATTCGCCTGCGCATAGAAACCATGGCCCTGTAGATCGGCAAGTAATGAGTCTATCACTAGACTCCACAATAGGGGCGAAAGTACACCCCCCTGCGGACATCCAGCAACAGGTCTCACTCTTACCGTGGATCCCCCTAGGGATGATTCCAGGACTCTAGAGTCCAGGAATGTTTCCATCCAGGCCTCGAGAGCCCTGTGTAACCCAAGCCCCTGTATCGATTCCACGATGGCCTGAGTTGAGGTCCTGTCAAAGGCGCCTTCAATGTCAATGAAGGCGCCAAGAGTGACCTCCCGCTGCTCGAGCGCTTTCTCTATCTTATTAGTGAGATGGTGTAACGCCAGTTCGCATGATCTCCCCTCTCTATATGCGAACTGGAGATTGTTAAGTGGGTTTGCCTTTAAGGCATTCCCGTGGATGTACCTAGCCACCAGTTTCTCCAGTGTCTTCAATAAAAAGGATGAGAGGCAAATGGGGCTGAAGGCTTTAGGGTCATTATGGGTATTCCTCCCTGGCTTTGGGATAAAGCAGACTTTTGCTTCTCTCCACCTGCCAGGGAGATAGCCCATTGCGAGGCTGCTCCTGAGTAGTATGAGCAGGTACGGCAACAGTATATCCTGTCCCTTTTGTAAAAGGACAGGGAAAATGCCGTCAGGTCCCGGAGTCTTGTATGGCCCAAAAGAGTTTAGGGCCCATCTAAGACCTTCAGGCCTAACAATACCTTTTGTGAGGTCCCAAACCCTCCTTGCTCCCCCTTGAGGTTGGCAGGAGCGGCCTTCGCTTCGGGGCTATTTTCTCACAACCTGGAAAATGGGTTTCCATAAGCATGTTGAGGGTATCCTCGCAAGGAGCGAGGACCCATGCCCAGTGCCCCCAAGATCTCTAGGGGTTTTTTCGATATGATTCGGTGCAAGCGTGCACTGGAAGATGTATTCTCAAGGTCAGCACAAAATGCTTTCCACGAGTTTCTTTTGGCTCTCCGTATGGTTAGGTTATATTCCGTCAGTCGTCTACTATACTGATCCCAGTTATTTGATGCCCGGGACCTGTTGAATAGTCGCCTGACATCTTTTCTCATTCTTTCTAGTTGTTCGTTCCACCAGGGTGGGTTGTTAGCCCTTCCCTTCCGAACGGGTTTGCAATTATTCTGAAAGGATTGAATAATTGAGTCGGTAATAGAATCGTTCATGACCTCAAGTTGCCAGGTGTTCCTGGTACGATTAGGACACGAACGTAGACGATCTGATAGGTCACGCCTATAGCCTGCCCAATCAGTTGACCTCGGGTTTCTAAAAATTTCACCCTCCCGTTTATCAAAGACTATGTCGAACCTAATATATCTATGGTCCGACCCAGATGGTTCTTTTGATACATGCCAGCCCCTGATCAAGCCAGCAATAGTAACGTCAATGACCTCCCTTCTTCTTACATTGACAAAGGTAGGTTCATTTCCACGATTTATAACTTCTAGATCATTAGCAATAATATATTCTAGAAGGGACTCACCTCTTATGTTGGTGTTTGTGCTCCCCCATATAGTGTTATGGGTGTTGGTATCACACCCCGCGATCATCTGTACCTTCCTACCCTTGGAGTACTCCACCGCTCTCCTTACGTCCTCCGTGGCGAGGGGGGCAGGTTGTTCGAAGGGTAGGTAGGCGGAGATTAAGATAATCTCACGTCCACCATCCCCTCGGGCTGAAAGCCCGGCTGCTAACAGATCCCTGGAACATAAAAGCCACAAGGGGATTAGTGGGATACTGGTCTTATGGAGGATGCAGACCCTGGGACTGCACTGGGGAGGAACTATAAGTCTGTATCCCCTACAGCCCAGAGACCGCACCCTACCATTTAAAACATATGGCTCTTGTATAAGAACAATGTCAATATTCTTACCTCTCAAAAACCGCTGTAACAGCCCAGAAGCCGCAACACAGTGGTGGAGGTTTATCTGCAGCAGCTGGAGCATACTACTTGGGATTGGTGTCCCCAGAGGAGCCGCCCGACGAGGGAGAATCTCCGCCGTCTGCCACTGCAGTTCCTCCAGTTTCCTTGCAGGTGTCTCCTCCTTTGCCTCAGGAACCACAGGTGTGGGGGTTTGGGAAGAGATTGTGTGGGTGGGGATGGATTTGGGTTTTATTATGAGTTTAATGGGTAGTTTTGGGTGGGATTTTGGTTGGGATTTGGTTACTATTTTTGGTTTCGGCTTGGACTGGGTAGGGAGGGGGGTAGGGGCAAGGGAGGAGGATGTGGAAGGTTGAGACACAGACGCACTGGTGCTCACCGATGTCTCCATCGCTATGGGTCTCCCAGCTGCCAATGAGGTCTCCCTCGGAGGTCTTGGAGGTCTGCGAGGTGCACTTGTTCGTGTCTCTGTCTTCCTCTTCCTTCTGTTCGTAAGAACTATTAGCTGCACCATGATCATAGCATAGTGCAGCCGAAGGTTCTTAGACTGGAGCTTCTCCAGATGACTCTCCGGGGCTTTAAAGGCAGCAAAGAAACCACCCCCGGACTTTTCCTTACAGCCCACGACGGTCCAATGCCGAATCTGCGCACGCAGCTCCGGATTCTGCACCGCCAGTCTATGAAGGAGTTGTTGATTACTGGGAACAAGTCCAGGGAAGTGTCCCCCCAGCCTTGTTATCCTGACTAATTCTTTAGGCTCGGCGATCCTGAGTGAGGCATCGCCCAGTTTCAATTGGTCAACAACACTGGTTAGCCAATTCTTGGTTGCAATGTCCCGACACGTCAGGAGTATTCCACCCGTTTGGAGTGTAAAACCCTGAAAGCTCGGGCCAAAGTTCCCATCAAGACTAAAACTGTCAACCAAAGTTAACAGTCGTTCACCAAACTCTCTTTTGCGCACCAGATAATCTTTTTTAGCCTGACTGAGCTGGTTCCTTTACAATACCCCGCTCAGATAATTCTGGTTCCGAGACCGTACCCAGAATTGTTATCGCTGGTTCCGTTTCCGTGCCCGGCTCAACAGGCGCAGGTTCCGTAGACGTACCCTGCGCCCCCTGAGCCGGTTCCGCGATCGTACCCAGCGTTTCTTCTACCACGGTTTGTTCAGTAAACAAGCCATGAAATTCCTCAAGCAGATCCGACAAGGATCCGCTATCGGACTCGATATCCCTTTCGGGTTCGAGGTAAACTGAGTCATCCTCAGGATTAAGGAATTTTTTAGAACTAATTTTGTTCCCACGATAAGCTAGGGAAATAACAGTCATCCGTGACAGAGCCCCGCATGCCACGGAAAGACTAAATACAATGGGGTGTCGCCCGGTGCCCCAAGTGGGTCGTTCGATGCACATATATTTAACCACCCTGTACCATTCAGTCCTCGGCACGAGCTCCCTCAACCTTGACTTGGGTGTATGTCATCCTAGGGGAGGTGACCCTAGGGTGTGTACTGTAAGTGACCTTTGTAAGTGTGGGGGTGCATGTAGTGTGCTGTATACGTGTACTGTGTGGGTGTCAGTATTTTTGTTCCTCCAACCAGGAGGATGGATGGCTATTGCGGTCCAGTACCGGGCGATGGGCACGCCAAGATCCCTACGCCAATGTTGCAGAACTTAGCATATCATCCATTATTGGAATTGGATGAAGCAGCAAGTCTTGCATTTAATGTTGCACGTACATAATATGGGAGAGCCATGTGAAAGGCTAATCCCTACATAAACATATGTAGTGCTATCCCTACCTGATTCATATTAACATAAAATTTGCAACAAGACAACACGAGCTCAACCCATTAATCACACTAAGACTTGACCAATTTAACTAAATAAAATTTTATAAATTAACAGCAAGAAAGCTGGATTCGACTAACTAACCAAAAAATTGCATAGAATCAAAAATACCACACAGAAGACATTGTACTTGCTCGACTGAGCATTGGCCAGACAAGACTATCCCACGAATATCTCATGAAAGGGCTCAAAAATAAACCTGTGATATATGCAATAGAGACTTTACCGTAGAAAACCTTCTTCCGGAATGCTGAAGACGACACAAACTAAATATTCCACATGCCATTAGCGAATTCTTGAAATATAGGAGACAATACATGAACACAATACTCTCTTACTTACAAAATACATACAATCTCATTCGAAGACATCTGCTGAATAACCAGTGGCCTTCAGGCCTATTACACACATTTCCATACCTCTGTTTATGGGGATAAGTGAATCAAAATTTTGATTACAATACTGGTTCAATAGGCCATAAGGGTGCCATCATGAAGATGTGAAATCTGCCGTAGTAGTGATCCACTAATAAATCCCCACAATTAAATCTCCAACTACTTTGTAATGAGTGTTATCTAGTAATCAAATATTTTATTATAAAAGCTCTGCATGATGGCCTCCATGCCTTTGGTAGCCGTTACATCCATGAATGTTTTATCTTCCTCGTCTCCCATATTTTAAGGTTAGATTAGAGAGCGCAACTACATTAGCTATGGTCTAAATTACGAAATGTGGGTCTTGATGTTAAACGTTGCCCGAACGATGGAGAGAATAGGTAGACAGAGCGTCACCACATTCATGCTATTGGCATCTCATTCCAACCAATCAGTTTCCGGTACGCAAGGTTACACATGCCAGTCGCTTTATCTCCTCATTCGTCATGCGAGGGAAATGTTCACTCATGTGTGGATGTTAATTGCATTGACGATAAGCCTTTGTTATCATTAACATTTAAGCTCTCTCTCTCTCTCCTGACTCTCTCCTCCTGATTCTCTCTCTCTCTCTCTCTCTCTCTCACTCTCTCTCTTTCTCTCTCTCTCTCTCTCTCTCTCTCTGTGTCTCTCTCTCTCCTTCCATCTCTCTATATCACTTACCCTCTCTCTCTTTTACCTACTGTGAGTCGTCTCACTGTCAATGCTTAGTAGTTGTACGTTAGTAAAACAGGTGCTAGATAATATAACCCCTAATAGAGCTAGGAAGATTCTAATAAAGAAATTCCTAGGATGAAACAGGCATCCTACCTACTTCCTTGGCTTCCT